>LQNS02278091.1:5229234-5239636 GCA_001587735.2 Parhyale hawaiensis | reverse complement strand
TTTACTATGTTATTAAAATGGATCAAACACTCTAAGTGCAGAGAAAAAATATCAATTCCTTATAATATGAGAAGTTGTGAAAAGGAGCCAAAGCCGTGCCCGTGACGTCCTTACCTCCGTGAGGTCACGGCCTTAGGAGTTTGATGTCATTACATATGTTTGAGGAGAGGGTTACGGGAATTGGGGGGGGGGGTGACGGCTTGAGGTGCCTTTACCCTACAACGAGGCTCCTCCATACTGGTTACATAGATGTCTCATAGGATAGGTATTAGCAGTCATTATCATAATGAAAAAGTGTACACTTCTGGATTTTTGTTATTTCTGGCACATTTTGCTGTTGAATTAATATTAAGGAATACTGAAATGAACATTTTGGGTAGGAAAACATTTGTTTATCTACAAAGGGGCTCTTACCCATATGATTAGGTAGGCAAGGACTGGTCATGCTAATATCCTTTGAGAAATGTATATATAAAAGTGTAGAGCAGATATAGCATCATGTTTGTGAACAAAACTGCCACTACCTGGATATTAGCCGAACCAGTCCTTGCCTACCGAACCTTATATGTAAGAGCCCCATTGTTGCTATAAAAATCTGTCCCCCACCCAAAATGTTAATTTCAGTATTCCTAAATAGTATACCTAGGGTAATGTCTCAATTACCGGATGCCTTTCTATTACCGAACGCAATAAGATTCCTACCTATATTCGGTAATAGATGGGCTTTCGGTAATTGAGACATTACCCTATCAACTAGAAAATTAGCTAGAAATAACAAATATCCAGAAGTGTAAATCCTGCACAATGACCTTATCCTTACGCTACCTCACCTTACCTCACCTAACCTAACCTTACCTCACCTAACCTAACCTTAACTAATCTTACCTAACCCCAATTTTGCTTGTATGGGGTTGCCCGGTATTTTCTCCCATAGAAAAACAATGGGAAGTTCAAAGTCATATACTGTATTGTATCTCGAAAACTACCTAAGCATTTGTGACAAAAACGTTATTCATGTAAATTGTCTTAAATTGACCCAATTTACATACTGGACACAATAAAAACTAGAGCACTCTGAGAGTGCATTGCATACCTACGCCAAGTAAGGCAACGGTAGGCTAACTAAAAAGTCAAATTGGCTTTGAAACCATTATTTTTGTATCAACTCCAAAATCTAATCATTTGTGCCTTTTAATAGTAGCTATTAACAGTTTCCACAATTTTTTTTGCAGATCCTTTTGTAACTGCTTGAGTTAGCCTATGTATGCTGCTACCAAACATTATGACAAACATAGGTGAAACATACTAACGAACCAACCAATCTGCACCAAAATTTAGTCAGTTATGTCTTTCAACATTAGCTACTAACAACTCCTGCAAACTTCATAATGATCCATTCAATACTTTTTGAGTTAGCTATTGAGTACCAAGCAATATGACAAACATAAGTCTAACACAAGTACGAATCAGCTGATCTCCTACAAAATTTAACCATTTTTGCCTTTTCATGTTATAAACAACTCCTGCAAAATTCATGAAGATTCCATTCCAAATTTTTAGAGTTATAGTGTAACAAATATGACTAACACAACTCAAACATAGAAACAAATCAGCCGATTTGCACCAAAATTTAATCATTTATGTCTCTTGACATTACTAACAATTCCTGTAACTTTCATATTCACACAAAACTTTTTGAGTTTTGTGCTAACAAACATAAAATCAAACACAGCAACAAACATGCAAATGAACAAACAGATCATCAAAAAATTTTTGTTATTTACTCATTGTAATATACCTAACTCTTGTAAATTTCATAAAAATCCATCCATAACTTCTTGAGTTAGGGCATTGAGAAAAATGAGGCAGACAAACAATCAAACTGATATATGGATCTTTACTGAAAGTAATTATCTGTTCTACCTAACATGCCTATCAATCCCCGTAAATTTCATCAAAATCCGTCCATAACTTCTTGAGGTATCATGGTGACAGAAAGAAAGACAGAGAGACAAACCCGACAAAAACATAACCTCATTGGCGGAGGTAATCATGAAAATCGTTTGTAAGTTAAAGTAAAATAATACAGAATAAACAAGAACAGTTTTGGAATCCTTAAAATATTCCTAACTAAACTACATAGCTGGATTTTCCATTTACTATTTTGTTTTCTTTTGATATAGCTAAGATTTTATCACAAACTGAAATGTATTAGAAAAAGTAAATTTTTTTGTTTTTGAGGGCAAAAATGGAAAATCTGGCTCTAATATTTTCTTTGGAATCTTTCACAAATTCTAAAACTGTTTTGGTAAAACTAAGGTAGCCAAAAAAGTTTTTTTAATCTATATATGTATTTTTCAATGTAGAATCTTAATCTTTAGTCAGTTTTTTTTTTTTTTCACTCGCCCCTAGTTATTTAGTTATAAGGAAAACCTATCCCATTGTTTTCCTACGGGAGAAAATACCCATCAGGGGCACACCTAACCAAAGCGTTTTACCCTACTTTTGGGTTTTTACCCTAAATATTACTCTAGAATTTTTACCCTAAATAAATTTCGTCCATGATGAAATCTCCTTTTACTTATGTCTCCCCCACACCATAACCCCGGCTTGCCAGAATTCCCCCATTGTCATTGTCGTAAGGGTTTTTAAGCATTTTACCCTATTTTCTGTTTTTCCCTATAACTCGAAAACTAGGGGCGAGCAAATAAAACGGACTTCAGATTCGGATTCTACATCAAAAATACATCTATTATAAATGAAATCCTTTTTTGGGCCTTACATTAAACCTTAATACTACCACTGCTTTTGTTAAATTTTTACTTTAGTTTAGCAAGAGATTTTCAACATTTGGATCTTATATATATAGTTAAAAGAACATGTTTTAAGACGTTTTACATGAATAGAAATAAATAGAAGGCAAGGAATTTTCATGCATGGAAAAAAAGTCAGTTTTTACTCGAGTTGAATTAAAGGTTTTCAACATTTGGATCTTGGATACAGGTAAAGGATACATTTTAAGATGTTTTTTAGGAATAACATTTGACTCGCATATGCTTAGTTTTCGAAATGTTTGACTTTGAAGTTCCCATTGTTTTCCTATGGGAGAAAATACCCGGCGATCCCAGAGGAACCTAAACACATATAAACTAACCTCAATGGACCTAATCTGACTTGGCCTAACCTAACCTAGGTTAGCCTAAAAAAACATTTAAAAGGTTTTCCATTACACTGTGCCATTGCCGAGTATTTTCTCCCATAGGAAAGCAATTGCAACTTCAAAGTCAAATATTTCAAAAACTAAGCATTTGCGAGTAAAATGTCATTCTAGAAATACAGTAAAACCCCTCTAATTCGTACAGCACGGGGGGAAGGGGGTGACGGATTAGCGGGGATTTCGGATTACCGTGGTCCTTACAAATCCGAAAAAAAACATTTATTCCGCACTAATACGGATTACAGAGAGATTGTTTGTACCTTCTGCGCAGTACCTTGCGCAAATTTTTCGCTCATCACCTCTTTTATCTGAAAAATGAGAAGCGCCTTGCACGGATTACAGAGGTATTTGTAGGAACTCCGTACTTTACCCCATTAATCCGAAAATGCTCACTTGTTCAGCTAGCATTTCGAACAGTAATGAGATGTTCGGATTAGGGAGGGTTTCGGATTATTGAGGTGCGCATTTGAGGGGTTTTACTGTATTTTGATATGTGTCGTTTCACTTGTGTTTGAGATTCAAATGTTAAAAATCTCTTGCTGAACTTGAGTAAAAATTTACCGTTTTTTTCCTTGAATGAAAACTCCTTGACTTCTATTTATTTTTAGGTGGCGAAATCACACTTTTCAGGATAAGCAAAAAAAAAAAAAAGATAAAAAACATAAAATATTGTGATAAAATGTCCTGAAATGCACTTTATTGCTCTATTGAGAAAGTTTGAATGTTGTATTATCATCTACAAATAATACTGTATAGCTATACCCTATGCACGCATAATTTAAAGGTTTTTGACCCCCATCAGCCTCCCCCATTAGGGCCTCTCTTTGGGGTACTAGTGCCCAAAACCCAATGAAATTCTAGAATACAAACCAGATTTTCAATTTTTATTTTCATTTATGAACAGATTATTTAGAAATTAGCTCAAAATATGTATTAAAAAAAACACATTTTGGTAAATTATTACAAAAATCCAATATGGCGATTGGCGTCCAATTAATTCCTTGCTATATATCGATAGTAATCTATAGGAGATTTGCAGTGATACCCATATATATCAGTTGGAAATGCATAGTTTTTGAGACGTATGACTTTGAAATTACCATTGTTTTTCTGAGGGAGAAAATAGCTGGTGTCGTAATAGTCTTGCTGGCGACCCCACTGGAACTTTATTAACCCAGCATAACTTAATCTAACCCAACCCTACTAACCTAACAGAACCTAACCTGACTCAAACTAACCTAACCCAGCCTAATCAAACCAGCTTGAAGGTTAGGTTAGGTAGGGTAAAATTAGATTGGGTTAGGTTAGCCTGCGTTAGGTTATGTTTGGTTAATAAGGTTCCTATGGGGTCACTAGCAAGCCTCCAACGACGCTGGCTATTTTCTACCATAGAAAAACTAAAGAAACTTCAAAGTCACAGATCTCAAAAACTATGCATTGCCGACTGATATGTATGGGTATCACTGCACTTCTCTAATAAACTTCTATAAATATCTAGTAGTGAATTAGCTGGGAGCCATATTGGCTTTTTGAAAAAATTACAGTTTTTTTATTTAGACCTTAGCTTATCAGATAATTTCAAAGCAGTGGAACTCAATGAATTTTTATGCTAGAAATGAAAATAACCACAGTTTTGGAATTCTTGAGACATTTCCAATAAATTTATATATAGAATTAGATTTTTCATTTTTGTCATTTTTTATCACAGCTCAAAACCGAGCATTCTGGGTTTTTCCTATATTTCAGTCAGCAATCGAAAAATCGACGAAAATCGTACTATTGAGTCGATAGGGGTAAATTGTGCGCTTTGGAAACCCAGGGTAAATCGTGCGCACTCCACCCCCATAAACGAAGTGTCTGAGAAAGCCCCATTTTTCTAGTATTAACCCAGTAAATATGATTGAGATCCATCGAAGGTATGAGTAAAAAATCGCACTTTGAAGAGGTCAAAAAATAAGCATTTGATAATTCATTTTCGATCTTGAAGAAAAATGATCAATTTGCTCTAACTCCTTTATTTGTGGCAGCCCGTGCCTGAAAATTGGTATGTATCATGTTGAACCCTCTCTCTACTAGTGTTTAGTGTTTGGGCAAGGCTGTGATACACATGTCCAGTTTATAGTTAACAGTTTATATATCGATATGCGCACGATTTGCCCCCAATTATTTACAACCTGGGGTAAAACGTGCGCACCCTACAGACTACAAGGTGATATATAGGTGTTGATAAAGTATGTATTCTGCATCTTTCAGGTGTGCTTTTTACAATGGTTTACAATAGAAAATTTGATATGCAACTAGAACACACGTAGAGCTCTTTAGATGGCATTTTACATGTCCACAAAATTAGGTTTATTTTTTAAAACTAGTCGAACGGTGCGCACCGGCCCTGAAAATTTGCAAGCATGCTTCTAATTGACAGTAGAAAAAACATTCAGCTGTATTCCAAAATACTAATTTGTACAGAGTTGCGCACAATATGCCCCATTTACAATATTCCAGGCGGGGCAAATTGTGTGCGACGTGAACATAGCGAACTATTGATTAAGTCATGTTAAGTATCGTTTCTAAGGTTAAAAATAATGCTGTTTACGATGGTAACATCACTTTTTACCTACTACAATGATTATTTTGCAATGTACGACCATGCCCTTGGAATTGTGCACAATTTGCCCGTTGGCAGATTGGCAGCAAATGCTGGTTTTTATTTTTTCCATTGTTTACTGCTACGTATTGCTTTGGCAGTTAGCCTATATGTTCCATAACTACATGTAACACTGCTCTTGCAATAAAATTACAGTTTCCCAAAGATCTATGGTAACAGTGTGACCCCGAATTGAAATAAAAAATGCACACGATGTTTCTCATTGGCAGATTGACAGCAAAATGCTGGCATGGTTTTTTTTTTCAGTATTCACTGCCACATATTGCTTTGGCCGTTATGTGTACCGTAACTAGCTACATGTAATACTGCTGCTCTTACAATAAACCAGCCGATTCTCAAAGATCGATAATAACTACCTATATGACTACGAATTGAAATAATAATGCATGCGGTTGTCCCCACTGGCAGACTGGTACAAAATACTGTTTTTTTTTCGCTTTTTCTGCCTAATATTGCTTTGGCCGTTAGTGCTATATGTACTGTAACTACATGTAACAATGCTCTTACAGTGAAATAGCCGTTTCCCAAAGATCGATAATAACAGTGTGACAATGAATTGAGGTAAAAAAACTCAACGATTTTCCCCATTTAGCCACAAAATTACAGGTGATGCACATCGTGCGCGATGCAAACATAATAAGCTTTATGTAGCTATAGCCTAATGATTAGTATCATTTCAAGGGTAAAAAAGGATGCTCTTTAGGATGGTGATATCAATGTTTATCTACATTGATTATTTTGCAACTTACGACTATGCGCACGATTTACTCCAGATTGCTTTGAACCTTATGTGTAGGTATCATAACTACATGTAGATAACATTGCCCTTACAGTACAATGGCCGTTTCTCAAAGATCGATAGTATGAGTGTGACAACCAATAAGAAAAAAAAATGAGCACGATTTGCCCCAATCGACTCTATAAAAAAAATAATAATAATAGAAAATCCGGCTCTATATTTTTGTTTGGGATATTTCATGAATTTCAACACTGTAATTGTTTTTTCCTGGCATGAAAACTCATTGATCTAGCTATTTTTTTTTAAAGTTCCAATGTATACATATATGTAGGTATATTTTTCCCATTATCTCAAAAACTAAGGCCAAAATAAAAAAAATGTGTGAAAGCAAAATGGGTTTCTTTTTCAAAAATACGTATAGGTGCTGTGCGACTTTCACAACAATTGGTCTACAACTGAAAAAGTTATCACAAAGTCAATTCAATTTTGACAACCACCCCCCCCCCCCTTTCAGGGGTTATGGTGCTCGTAATCCCATAATAGAGTGGGATATACTTGCCCACTGCCGGATGATCCTTTTTCAGCAAAAAATAAATATGTAAATAATATTGACCAAAATCGCCAGGATGCCCTCTAAAGATTTTATTATCTGTTAGCTATCACTAAAGCAATTCTGATGCCCTGAAAACGAAAATGTCACCAGTTTCTTTGAAGGTATCAGGTGAGGTTTTTGTGCTACACCGATTATTATAAACAAATCCTAACTGATGAAATCCACCATGAAATAATGCTCAAGTACTCCGATTATTGTTATTGACTTATTGTTATACTCAGTTTGAGACTCCTTTTCTGCAGCAAAGGTGATATTAGAGGAGAAACAATGGAACTAGAACGCCTCGGTGGCGTAAGACCATCACCCGCGGTAGGGGCAAATTCAACAAAGTCATGTTTGATGAACGAGGCTAGGGCACAGCCACATTCTTTCCCTAGATTAGCTCTTCAATAATAACAGGAGAAAATAGAACGCCCCATTCTCCAGACGATCTGCCGCGGTAGAGAAAATTCAATGCCGTCATTTTCTATGGCCAGCTAGGCCCAGTTTTTTTGACATGGGTCACATCGAGGGCATGCCACCAAACTCCCTGCAAAAAAAAAAAAAAAAAATCGCTCAACTTCTTCGACCCCTTTTTGGGTAGACAGTTTGATATATCGACGGCACATGTTTGGTATTGATAGGTGCAAGTGGGTTAGCTAAGCCATTGTCACGCACACGGAAACATTGTATCCACGAACGTGAAACGTTGACGTGTACCGACTCTCGTGTCCAACGAGCTTAACGTAGCCTGCCTATTGTAGCACACATCGTGTAGCGAACCAATCTAGCCATTTTGATATCGTCAGTGGATCAATCAAATGTTTTACCTGCAAAGGGTACGCACTTTTATATGTTGATGAAGACACACATAAAAAATAATTATAGCAATCTAACTCTTTAGAGGTATCTACATACCAGTACACTTCTTTCATTGCTCTTCATTCATATTTACCTGCCTTTGAGGTGTTTCTCATCATGTGCTGATAATATAAATTAGCCTTTCATATTTTAAGTAGCTTATTGCCACGTTCCACCGATGTATTGGATGTTTTTAATTCTATAGCAAAACCATGGCTTTCCTATCCAATAGCCCATCATTTTCCTGTTCTATTTCATTCAATAGCTCTACGACAAAATTAATACGACTCTGCCAATTTTTTCAATAATTACTTCATGTTGCTGTAACCCCATTTATGTCCTTCTATAGCTATTACTTCTTTAAAGATCGTGATTTCCCTTATAGTGCTTTAGAATTGTAGTCCACAACAGCTTGCTTCGTAGTTTGTATTGCATCATGACTACGAATTTTCCCATGTTTGAATGGTCATGAGATACCACACCAGTAACAATTATATATGAAAATTAGTAGTCCTACATACCTATGATACAATTCACATGAACTACCTACAGTCTTCACTTCGAAACTGACTGAAAATTTTTGAAAAAATGCAGCTTTTGTTAACATTCCTCCTTTTCAAATCAGAGCTTCTAACAAGTTGAATGTTCCCTCTAAAAAAAAAACTCTAAAAGCGCTACGTGCAGACAAATTAATAAACAGACATATGTTTGGAACCACAAGCAGAATATTTTAATTATTATATCGGCTATCGGCTGTTTAAGCCTTCCTAGACACAATACAGTGATTCGTGAGTGGAAAAGGGGAGATGTAGTGTGTCGATAGAAATGTGGAACTCATGGACGAGGATGGATCAGCATGCACGGGAACATCAAATCAGGAAAGAAAATTAATAGTAGAGCACAGCATCACCAGTAGGGGTGTGCCGATTAATCGGCATTGGCAAGAATCGGCACTTTTTGGGGGCATCGCCATCGGTAATAATAGGCATTTTTGGGGGGCTGGAATCGGTATCGGCCCTTTTTTTTTTAGCTTCTGCCGATGCCCATTCTTTGGGCAGTTTCATGGGGCATCCTGTTTTTTTCTGCACTTTTTTATTTGTTGACCGATTGTTTTGAAGTTTGCACAGATAAAGAAACACATTTTACTCATAAAACTTTTTTCATTTAGTTCTTAGTTTTGGAGATAATGGGGAATATATATAAATATATATGTATATTTTGGGAAATTTCAAAAGAATAGAACACTATGACCATTCATGTTTGAGAATAAACAATGACAGTTTTGGAATCCTTAGAATATTCCTAACAAAACTACATAGCCGGTTTTTACTTGTTCCTTTTGCTATTTTGTTTTCTTTTGATGTGAGATTTTTAATTGGTAACTGAAATATAGTAGAAAGAGCAAAATTTTTTTGTTTTGAGAGCAAAAATGGGAAATCTGGCTCTATAGTTTTCTTAGGAATGTTTCACGAAATCTAAAACTTTTTGGTTTTTGGTCAATTTTTACTTAAGCCTATGTAGTTAAGCAAGACCCCCATCAGCCTCCCCTCCCCCATTAAGACCCTTCTTTGGGGTTCTAGTGCCCAAAACCCAATAAAATTTTAGGATACCAACCAGATTTCAATTTTTTATTCGTGGATCAGTTGTTCTAAAATTTGCTCAGAATACCTATATATTTTTGAACAAAACACATTTTGCTTTTGCTCCCATTATTTTTTATTTAGGCCTTAGTTAATGAAATAATGGCATATATATGAGGGCTTTAGAACAATAGGGGCGTAAGCAAGTTTTTCAAAAGTAGTTTTTTGCACCATCGGATAAAACAGATTGAGATCTGTTGTTCTGTGAAGTCAAAGAGGTGTAAATCTGAGTAGAAGTGAACCACTTTTACTCAGGTTAACGCCTTTCTGATATCACAACGACAGGTCTCAATCGGTTCTAGGAATATTCGCCGCAAGAAAATTCGCCGTAGGAAAATTGGCCGCAAGAAAATTCGCCGTAGGAAAATTGGCCGTACGGAATTTTCGCCGCAGGGAATCTTCGCCGTGCTCGACCGGAACACAGTCCATATATGGTAATATGGATGACTATAGCAACTTGGTACAGAATGCAATTAGAGTCTTTAACATAACAAACGCCAATTGTAGTGTAAAAGAGCAAACTTTGGAGCCCTGGGAGTGTCAAGTCCCAAAGATTGTGTGGGAATTTGGTGTACGTTTCTTTGGATTTACTGGGGAGCAAAGCAAAAACGAGTGGAACGCTTATATTCCTAATGACAGTATGCACGGTGAATAACTGATCATGTATACCCGGTGCGCATTTTACAGT
>LQNS02278091.1:5163493-5177556 GCA_001587735.2 Parhyale hawaiensis | reverse complement strand
ACTCCCAACTTGTAAGCTGAGAGTCGATCCCATACCCTGCCGGGCCTGAGCAATACTCCCAACTTGTAAGCTGAGAGTCGATCCCATACCCTGCCGGGCCTGAGCAATACTCCCAACTTGTAAGCGGAGAGTCGATCCCATGCCCTGCCGGGCCTGAGCATTGAGCAATACTCCCAACTTGTAAGCCGAGAGTCAATCCCATACCCTGCCGGGCCTGAGCAATACTCCCAACTTGTAAGCCGAGAGTCGATCCCATGCCCTGCCGGGCCTGAGCAATACTCCCAACTTGTAAGCTGAGAGTCGATCCCATACCCTTCTTGGTTTTTTTATTATTTTATTTTTGAAAGTGTTTTTGTAAGCTCTAACAGGGAGTGAGCAATACCCTCGACATGGAAGTTGAGAGTCGATCCCACACCCTGAAGAATAATTTTTTTGTAAACTCTACCAGGGTCTGAGCAATACCCTCCACATGGAAGTTGAGAGTCGATCCCATACCCTGAAGAGCGAAGTTTTTTTTTGGACTCCCAAAATGTTTATCCTTTAGCTAATTAGGTAAAGGGCTTATTTTTTTACAAGATTACAAGACCTGAGACGTGCCGGGTGTAAGGTGTCCATGAAGTCGGAGGAGATAGGTCCCAGAGAACCTTCTTCACCGACTTCACAAGTAGGCATGGAGAGCTGGGCCAGTACAACAATCGAGGTGACCGCTGGTCGGCTGACTGGCGGCCGCGCCACCTGGCTGGGGGGCTGCGCTGGCGTGGCGAGCCGCCGTTCAGCTGCCAGCGGCTTGATTTTCGGTCTGGAAAGACATTAGCAATGAATGTTATACACTAGGAAAGACTTTAATACTACTAAGAAAGAATTTTGTATTATAATTCCCACTTGTGGAGGATAAAGATACGATCAGATGGTAAAGGGCAGCAGGAACTACTGGGCTAAGTTCTAACGGTGTCAAGTGACCTGGAGGTGAGAAAAAGAATTTGCTGTTCGATTTTGGTCGCCACACCTGTGCAAAGATATCGATAACATGGAAAGAGTCCAACGTAGAGCAACGAAATTGATAACTCAACAGCGAAACAAGCGGTATGAATGTCGCCTAAAAGAACTGAGTCTGATTTCTCTCGAGCAGAGACCACTCAGGGGGCAACTAATAAAAACATTCAAGCATTTGAATGGCTTCAACGACGTACATACAACGGGACTCTTTGAAAGAGACCTCAATGATCGCTTGTGAAACAACGGTCAAAAACTCACACATAAAGATCGAAGAACGACCTTAAGTCAGCAGTTCTTACAGTATTTCATAGTCAGCATTTGGAATGGACTCTCTTCCAATGTTCTTAGCGCGGAGTCAGTCAACACGTTTAAATATCGTTTTGACATACATTGGGAGAGACATCCTCCCCAGCTAAGAACTCCTCTTCCAGGAGTCGCAAACTCTTAACGGCCAAAGCTTCCGAGGCCACCTTAATTCGTCTTCTTCTCCCTTCCGCTCCAACTACACAGTTTGACATCTCTAAGCCCCGCTTATCAGCGGCTCTTGATCGTGCTTGCACGCATTCATGATCGTCTCTTTGGCAGGGATTCTCTCCCCTTGTTTCTCTTTTCTCCAGTCCTCTCTATCCTACAAAATGGCAATAGCTCATAGAGGGCCGGGGCTTAAGTTCCGGTGTCTCTTTGGGAATGGACCTATAGGTTCGTCTATTGCCGCCTATCTAATCTAATAGAATGTATCTGAGTGAGACGTGTTGCAGCCACCTCAGGGTAACGTGTGTTATAGAGGTGGGCCGAATATTCACATTCGCGAACATTCGCATGGTTTCCAACATTCGCGTTCGCATGTAGACATGCGAATATCTACGCATATCCACCGATAAGGATCCTCTGAAATAGCGGAAGATGCACGCGAATATTGATCTTCATCTTACTCAGTTAGCAAAGTCTTAGCTTGCACGTCCGCCAACTAGTGTTGCGAGTGAGCGTCTTTTTAGTGATGCCGGCCAAGTAAGTATACGATGAAATACGAAGTAACCTGACTGGTGAAAGAGCAAAAAAAATGGTTATTTTTGAAGTTCAACCTACCAATAATATTATTATTACATTGGTATTGTCCCGCTGTACTGAAACTAAGACAATAGCGATCCTAGATGATTTACTCGGCTTACAGCCGGAACCACAACGTTGTGCTCAGATGAAAAGAGATGAAGAATGAAAAGAGAAGAAGAAAGAAGCGCCCGTGCGGTCGGTCCCCTCAGTGGCCCTCCGCACGGGCGAAGATAAGAGCCCCGCAGGAAAAGTCGGTCACCTCGATCGGCGGCCCACCTCGCGGGACAGAAAGGAAATATAGAGAACCTGCCTAACTCTAAAAACTAACGTTCTCAGCAGGAACTGCGGCCAGATGCTACATCCCCTGCGGAGAAGGCACCTGCCAATAATAGAATTTACCGATTAGATACTTTGAGTTTATACTTGCACTAGCAACAACAATAATGGCTTGTATGCAATCTCGTGAATGTAGTGAATCTACTAGTAAATAATCCTCTTTCGAAGGGCGGTGGTTGGGGATAGAGGTTGGTGGGATGCATTTAAGAGTGGGTCTTTGTCCCGCATCCTGGAAACAAAGAAAATTTAATGGATTTTATATAGCTATTCAGTTTTCTACTACAAAACTCTTACAATGAATTCAAATAGTCAATCCCAAAGTCTAGACTCTAGAATCCAAATAAAATGCCATATTGCTTGAGAAATGAAACTGTGAATTTACATTCGCATTTGCGAATATCAAAACAAAATATTCGCATTAGGGAATGTTGAAAAATAGACATTCGGTCCACCTCTAGTGTGTTATACCAGTCACCCACTGTTCAAAAATGGCATTATAACCACAATCCGCAGAGCAAACACAACATCATATAAAAGTTAAAGCAACCGCACCTGCGCGTTATGATCAGCGGTTGTCCAGGTTGCTATAGCTTCGACACCTAACTTTCTAGCTGTAATATTTTTCTAACCATTGACACCGAGAGGTGCAGCTTCATTAAAATAATGAACTAGACGCGATTGCAATACGAATCCTACGAATATTATTGGCGACCCACTCCATCAACTGATCAGCAGCATATATGATACCTACGAAAATCTCTTTTAGTAAGGATGAAAACAGGGTGAATTACGAAGATTTATATAAGTTATGTATAAATTATTGTAAAAACATTACAGACTGAAGCAACGAACGGAGTGAACACTAATCGACGAGCTTGAGCTGCAGGCAGTTCATAACGAAGCAGAAAATGTCGGTGGTTTCGTCAATCTGTAAACCAAAACACAAAGCGTTACAGGTCTCATAATCTAACCAGCAGGGACGATTAGCCACCATTACCTACTGTGATAAAAGATTCTAAACGCCACTTGCCTTGTCCTCAAACCTACCAAAGCAAGAAAGCTGCATAAAATGTGATAAAAAGACAAAGATTCCCAGGCCTCATAATCAAACTTGGAAATCGAGCAGGTAATCTGCATTAGTACAACTAGAGAGCACTCCATGAGCACATACCTCCGCCAAGCGCCAAGCAAGGCAACGATAAGGGAAAGTCCAAATTGGTTCGGGAACCGGGATTTTCTTCGTATCAACACCAAAAGCTAATCATTTACGCCTTTTAACATTAGTAACAACTCCTGTAAATTTCATAAAGATCCATTAATAACTTTCGAGTTATTGTTGTAACAAGCATAAAATCAAACCTAGCGAAAAACAAATGAACATACAGATCATTCCAAAAAATTGGTCATTTACTCTTCGTATTCGCATAAACTCACATAAATTTCATGAAAATCCATTTATTACTTTTCGAGTGATGGCCTTAAGAAAAAAAATAGGCAGACAGACATACAAAGAGACAGATAAGCGGATTTTCACCAAATGTTAATCATCTGTTACTGTTAACATGTCTAACAATCCCTGTAAATTTTGTAAAGATCTGTAAATAACTTTTCGAGTAATCTTGGTGACAAAGAGACGCACAAACAGGCAAAAAAAAAAAGAGAATAACTGACAAACACGACAAAAACATAAATTCCTTGGCGGAGGTAGTAAAACATGGTAGGTATACCATCAAGACCTACTAAAGTACAGGCCTGGGTCTGTGCCTTGAAAATGGTCCGATTATGTACTATATATCCCTGGACAAATTATTATACGTGACTTGATATTTTTGATACGTAATGTGCATATTTAGGGCATATCTGGATAGCAAATTTTATTTTAACAACTTAAAGTTCACAAATTACGATAATTTGAGTGTTCAATCCAGATAAGCTATAAATATACAGAGAGGTACTTAAAATAGTCAGCTGCGTCTAATGTATACGTACCTCATTTGGGCAGGGAATGTACCGGTCGGACCAACTTACTAACGTATAGACCCAGGCCTGTACTTTACGAGGCCTTAATACAGTTCAACACAGTAGCCCTAAAAGGGAACTGAGACGATGCACTCCCACCGGACCAAAACACAGCCACGCGTGACCTCACAGCCAATGAGAAGATTCAACCTTCTCGAGCAATGAGCTTGCAGATGTGTAATTTGCGGCGGCAGGCGGTGACGTCACGCATGGTTTATGTTAGTCACGTGAGAGTACACGATTCGTGATTCACTTCGGTAGGCCTGGAGTGAAACAATGTGTTGCCACTGCTGCAGTTCTACTTGGATGTTATCGACAAGCATTCCTCAGAGGGCTGAGGATGAGTCATAGGCCATAGGGTAATGCTAGCTACGTTCGTCCATCCTGTAAGCAGCGCCCAGAGGGGGAGCCCATAGGCTATCTTAGCTTTAGCTGGTTCCTCGTTTTTTTTTTTTTCTTCTCCATGCCTGTTATAATATTGAGTAGGTAGTTTAATCCTCCCTTTCCAGTACAAAGGTGATCTCACAGACGAATAAAGGTAGGACATACAGTATGTGGCATATGCAATAGAAACGTGGATCCCACGGACAAGGGTGCTCCCACAAAGGATCACGCCTATGGGAAAAGCAAATTAGAAAAGGAAAGGAAGAAGAAACTAAATCAAGCATCAGTGCGAGTATGAAAGTACAAAGTAGCACAATGGGCACGAAGGAAAGACGTCCCGAAGGTCCTAAGGCTAAGATAACCAACACGTAGTACGCGATCCTCCAAGGGGCGCTACTCCCCATAACATACGATGGGCGAACTTAACCCTTTGGTCAATGGTCCATCCTATACCCTTGAGAGAAGAGAGTATTCAACCCCAAATCCTGTCCCTCAGACAATGCCACTCTCAGGTTTTGCAACACTAATATCAAGTCTTATTGTACATCTGGTAGCGAAGATTTCCACTCAGTTAAGTGGCAGCACATTGGTAAGATGCATCAACTACGAAAATAATAAATTTTCAATTAACAACAAAATAATGAATATAGTTTGACACGCAATGAAAAAATAATTATTTGCTTAGGAGCTAGTGGTGGAAGATGCAGTATATTACGGACGGGCTGCAACAGTCGGGATTTACTCTGCAAAAGGCAGTCAAAGAGCTGCAGCTTCAAGGGTTGCAGAGTCTGTTGGACCAAGCCCGACTTTAGGCGTGTTCGACTGGGCACCAAAATTAAGCCTTCAAGGCTCGACTTGCTCGCCATTTCTCGCAGAAGCGCAGGCTTCGGTCCGGTGAAGTGAGCTTCAGGCGCTGACTTCGACACACTCAATCTTACTGGATATAATGAATTTTTCAGCCGCTCAACGTAATCGCGTTGCACGTGACACTTGCAACACTTGCTCACTAAGAGAGAGCTGAAGCTTCGGATAAGTCAAGCTTCGAAGGTTAATTTCGGTACTCAATCGAACACGTCCTAAGACTTTTTGAAATCCAAGAATATCCGGCTCCCCCCCCCCCCCTAACTTGTTACAAAAACAGACTATCACAGACTCTGATTCTGTAACAATGGCAATTACATAGGATAGTATGGGGTACCAATAGAGAACAGAGCATTTAATACACTGTACCCATATACTGGTACAACGCAATGGACGAGACCAATGTAACACAAGTGTTGTTTCAGAGGCGCAGAAGCAAAATAAAATTAAAGATGACAAACTAAACTTACGACTTTCATCGTGGGCTTGCCACCACCGTGCCCAGCTTTGGTATCAATTCTGATGAGGAGAGGATTGGACTGCTGGCCAAGCCGGTGCTGCAGTTCGCTGATGAACTTGAAGGAGTGAGGCGGCACGACACGGTCGTCGTGGTCAGCAGTGAGCAAGAGCGTCGCAGGGTACTACAAATTAAAAAGTATGTCAAAAGTGTATCTATTTAGAGGACAAATTTCACGCATTAAAAATTTACAATTATATAATTCCCCCTCCCACTTCCTGGTGAATTAGTTTGCATGTCTTACACGCATAACGCACTTTCAGACGTTGCTTATCAGAAAAAATAAAGGGTTAACTCCACATTTAGGTTGTTATTATTATTATATTATGGGTTTTCCCGCCGGTTAGGTACTCCACTTCGATGTATGAGCAAATATTAAGAGGAAAACAAAAAATAGGAGCAGTCGTAGCATGAGATGGCTTACGCTTCCCTAAATAAGTACTAAGCTTTTCTAGAAACCATGCATCAAGGTGTTCCCTCACAGGATCAACGCGCATGGAAACAGCAAGTCGGGAAAGAAGAGGAAGAACAGAAGAACGTAATACGAGTAAGAGTATGAAATCGTAAGGAAGCAAAGTGGGCCCAAAAGATAAAAGTCCGGAAAGCCTATTTAATGGCTAAGGTAACCTATTCAATCCCCATGGGGTCGCTGCTCCCGTAACATAGGATAGGCGACCCTACACTAACGTAACCCTACTGTACGGCCCATCCTATGCCCCATGACGGGAATAAAAATTTCAAATCGATAGTGCTATAATTATTGCTGCTTACCATAGACGCATGGATATAACAGAGACATTACTCGTTGTGACCACAACTTAAGAAGGTAATTTCTCATAAATAGCTAGGTGCACTTCAGAGCTGTAAAAACTCAAATAATTTACAGCATTCCTCACACCATAACTAAGTGTACGCTGCGGTCATAGATATTGTTTTCCTTCTAACAAGAAAAATTAAAACCCATTTCCCGCAATAGCTACACCGTAAATACGTTATTGCAGCCACTCTAGACCGACTAGGCGCTTCGAAAAGGAAATGGCAAGAACACGTGGCGTGTCGATAAACATGTGGAACCCATGCACGAGGATCGACGCTCATGGTAACAGCAAGTCGAGAAAAAAAAAGAAGAACACAACGAAGAATAATTAACAGGGGTACGAAAACGAATAGCAGCAAAGTTAGCACGAAAGACAGGCGTCCCAAAGGCCTAGATAGGGCTTAAGTAACCTATGGGTCCTCCTAAAACGTTACTCCCCGTAACATAAGAATGTACCTAACTCCCCCTACGACTAGCAGCCCACCTCCCAGTGGCAGCAAGTAAAACATTGCAGACCTGCTTTATTTTACGTACAAGCTTTGGCAGAAACTGCGGTCAGATGAAGCATCCTCCGGGTTGAGGTGAGCGTCTGGGGCGTTAAGCAGTTACTTCTTCGACTCAGTCACTTCTTTGACATGTGTAGTTTGTTTTTCCTTTTATATAAGCTATACTGAGGCTCATCTGTCTATCCATTAGCTACTTCTTAGCACCCACGATCAATCCTTTACTTGCGATGATCCACTCAATACTCTCCAGACACTTTTCTCTTGATCAACAAATAAGTTCTACCGCTAACACTTTACAGTAGCCTGTAGCTATAGGCAAGTTAAAAATGAACATTTTCACTGGAAATAATCTTCAACAAGTTTTAAGACTAAAATACTACCATTACAGGGCTGAAACAACTCGTCGAAGCATATAAGAACTTATCTTTCAGTTCACAAAATGCTGAGATGTTGCTGTCGCTACCTAGCAGCAGCACACTGAGCACTGAGGTACTGCGCGAACCCTGAGCACTGCATGCAACTTTCTCCAGTGCCTCATGGGGCTCACTAGACTGGACTCTGTTTTAACTAGGCTGTGTTACTTCGCTGCAGGTGAATTTAGCCCTATTTTACTCCTACAGGGAGAAGGCCTTTGTAGCGAGATCGCACAACCTGGTTAATGGAGATTGGAGCACAATAAGTACGCTGTGGCTACTGCAAGAAATTGCGCACGATAGAAAATTACCTGTCCTTTTTCTGGCATCTTGACATTGTGGTAGGGCGAGAGTTTGTACAGGTTCCTGAAGTGCTTCTCTTCATCAGGGTTGCCGTAGTCCGAGCACCAGGCGTAACCAATGGTGAACTTGTGGAAACGAAGCAGGTCCATCACTCTGAATTAAGGGAACGTTACTAAACAACCGTTCGTTTATTATGTCCCCTTATGGGTAATTTGTATCAACCATAGGCAATCTTATCACAGAAATTGATTAAATTAAGAATGTTCAAGGTACAATTTTAGTTAAAGTACGTCTTGTACTATGCAATACACGGAGGTTTGACTTTGTGGAAATGACTGAGATTTTATGATCAGTGTGATACAATAATCCCTCAGCTGGCAGATTTGATATCTACCCGACATGACCGACTACAGCTCAAAAGTGTGACATCTGAAATTGTAAAAGCGCACATAGCATACAGCGATCCAAGAGCAAAGACCTCAATGAGATACATACCCGACCTGACCAATAGCAGCCCCGTACAGTTCGGGCCGCTGATTGGCACAAGCAGCAACCAAGAGGCCACCATTGCTGCCTCCTTGGCTGGTGATGAGGCGGGGGCTCGTGTAGCCCTCCTTCACCAGATACTCGGCCGCGGCGTGGAAATCGTCGAACACATTTTGCTTGTTGAGGAGGCGGCCGCCATTATGCCACATGTCGCCATACTCACCGCCTCCTCTGATGTTCGGCACGGCAACCACTCCACCGTACAGCTGCATGAACAGCACCTGCAGCAAGCGAAATCCTCATGGCAATAGCTCATAGCGGTCCGGAGCGTGAGCCTCAGCGGCTCTCTACTGCGCCAGCTATCTAATCTAATCATGACAAAGTCAAGCAGTCTGTACCTTCGGCACTAAAAGGCCGTATTCCACTCAATGATAGATAAAAGATACCTGAAAGAAAGTAGAAGGGTAAATACCTACGAAAAGAGAAAAAAACATAAAATTTAAAAGGGTGTAACGCCACGTAATGTATTCTATTAAGATGAGAGCCTCAGCTCCAACTACTTGCAGCAATGGCGTGTTCTTCCCACAACAATTGCGTTTACATTGATCACAGTCTTACTCCAATGAGCGAACCATAATTGACTCTAACTTTGGAAAATGAGCATTGTAATATATGTACCGCTTACTGGTTACTGAAACACTGACGTCAACTTTAATATACCGTTCTTGATTAACCGTAATATCGCAGAAAAATTTGGACACAACCTTCACACACGACCATAGTCATTGCGTGATATCAACGCAGCACTTGCAATTCCCTTACAGAAACTTCATTTGAATAAACATCCGCATATTCCTGAAAAAAAGAAATAGTATTGAACATTGGAGTATGCGTTTATATTTTAACTGAAACAAAAATGTATACATGTACATAAAAAATCAAGTTTCAATGTAGACACCTCAATCCAAGGGCACGCACCTGACCATATGAGAAGGTGGGCTGTATGCTGATATTGAAGCCTCCGTAGCCGTAGAGCAGCACGGGGTTGCTGCCGTCCTTAGCGACGCCCTTGCGGTGCATCAGGAACATGGGGACGCGGGTGCCGTCCTTACTGGAGTAGAACACTTGCTGCATTTCGTACTGAGACGAGTCCAGGCCAACCACTTGTATCTCACGGAACACCTGCGCAGCAAACATGAGTATATTTTCCAACATATTTTGTCTTTAGTTCATCTGTACACGTGCACTTCACAGTACAACTATGGAAGATACATAAATGTGACTAACAAAACGCTCGAGCCCCTGCACCACTAACACCGGTTGAGGAGTCTCGAGGCATACAGTTCGATTCGGAATCATAGAACTACGTAGTGTTTGTTCGGCTCCTGTAATATAATGATTTAACAAGACTGCCAACTAAGCTCAACTAATTACTTCAAAAATGTAGAAAAGGATCAAACTAAGAAAAGTATCTGCTCTCATTTTCAAGGAGATCTTGCTATACTTTCACTAACTGGGTTATGATATTTTCAATAAAGCTACATAATTAGAGACATTTCTGGCTCCAACTCAGGAGTAGCAGTCGGATAATTCACTGCGACTCTAACTCCTGGAGTCGGCGAGTGTCACACTCAAACTCCACCTAAATACACCCCCGCACTGCCACTAACACGTTCAAGTGCATTCTTATCAGTGTTGCAGCGCGGGACTCAAACGATTCTGGGTCCCAAGGTGTTAAGTTGGACTCTGGATACAACCAGGAGTCAGAGAGGGAGTGGTCCATGCAACAGCACAACCTTGATTTCTACCATTGTAGGTCACTGTACACTTGTGCCACGACATATTCACCATTGCAGTACATCAGTTTGGCTCTCACAAGCTCGTAGAAAGCGATGCAGTATATTGTAAAGAAACCAGTATCTATATTAAAATGGGAGTGTTAAATCAAGTCCACGGAAGAAATCTAGCACAATCGTATGAGCTGAAATTGCATTTCTTCGGTACGTAAAAGTATAGCTACATTTTAAATGTTCTTGACGAAGTCATGTATAGAGTACCTATTTGTTGTTTGTACACAGCTACTTCATGACACAGAACGGCACATGAAAACTGAAACGTCAAAGCAATATAAAAATTATTTACAATTTTACAACATTAATAAAACAGTAAGGGCAGGGAAATCAGTGCTCCAAGCTAAGTATTGCTTTTAAAATTGCGGGTAAAATATTTAATTATATTCATTGACACGTATTATGTTGTAGATGCTCGTATACTGCTACCTAACCAAGTGCATCAGCGTCATGAAATACGAAAAAGAATAACATGCATTCACATAGCTAATATGATATAGTAGGAATCATATTCGTAATGTGTTCAAGTCTTCAAATAGGGTTACAAATGTTGAAGGCAGTAGATAGAAATCCGTTGTTTCTCACCTTGGGTGTATAAGGTTCTTTGGTCATATCCAAGTGATAGATAATGCCTGGGGAGAGTTTCGAGGTGAACTTGTAGAAAAGCTCGGACTGTTTACGCTCGCCAGATACTCCACTGATGGTGCCGATGTCCAGGGGGACGTGACACAGCAGGTCTCCTGTTGCTAAGCTCCGCAGCTGCAGCACACTCTGCAGTAGATACCAACAATGGTTGGACAGTTGTTCAGCAGAAGCAGTGATCATAACGTGCAAATACTAACAACACGGGTAGTAGCAGTAGTAGTATTCTCCTAGTTCAAGTCTCCCTACCCACAGAGTACAGTGTGATCCAAAGAGAGGAAGCAAGAAGGGACATGAAGAATGTCAAGAAAAATGTGTAACCCAAGCACTAGAGTCAACGCGCATGGGAATAGCAAGTCAGGAAAGAAGGAAGAGGAAGAACATAGCAAAGCATCATCAGTAGGAGTATGAAGTTGGAAGAAAGCAAAAAGGGCACGAAAGACAGACGTCCCGAAGGCCTGGCTAATGGCTAAGGCAACCTATAACAACACTGGTAGTTAGGTTGGCAAGTTACGATGCGATTCTATAACTGACAAACCCGTAGCTGGTTTGCTCAAAACTTTTTTAAATATTTTAGCCCTCAGCTCCAAAACCCGCAGCTAAAACGAACCTTAACATCCTGTATGTAGCAGCAGAGCATCTTGTCATTATGAATAGGCTGAACCCAGTCCAGTACATCTTTTTTATTCTCAGGGAGCAGGACTGTCCACTTTTCCCGTACCGGGTCCATCAAGTCAATTTTGATGAGGTGGTAGTTGAGGGCGTCCTTGTTGGTGCGCACCACACACACGCTGCCGTCGTTGCTCACGTACTGTGCAGTATCAGGGAATAGAGACATTATTAGAGAACTGGCGAGCTGGAGCAGTGTCTGGACGTGGAGGCTCTCACAATAACTGAATTATAGGACAAGCAGGTATAAGGTTCCTTGATAGAACTCGAGATAACTCACCAAGTTTCCCACAACAAAGGGGAGTTTAATACAAGCCTCAAGGGCTGACAGATCGGAAAAGAGTACAACTGACCTAACTCAAACATTGAGTCACTGTTACTTTGTAACTCTGACTAGGTACTAGCGTTGCTTTAGTATCATTATTATCAACAGACTAGTGGCCCATGCCGTCATTATAAATGACGGCAAAAAAATTAACACTTCACCAAAACCCCGGCCGTCTTTTGGGCTTCCTCATTTTTCCCCTATCTAATACTGAAGAAAAAGATTGCAGGGTACCCAACTTATTTTTTCGCCTTTTGAAATATGAATTTTCTCCTATCTTATTAGTTCTATTTTTCCCCTATCTAATACTGAAGAAAAAGATTTCAAGGTACCCCACTTTTTTTTTACATTTTGAAATCTGAATTTTCTCCTATGTTATTAGTTCTATTTTTCCCCTATCTAATACTGAAGAAAAAGATTCCAAGGTACCCCACTTATTTTATATAGTAGATTATCTAACATACGATTTATCCGTAACAATTCAGGTCATCAATCCTCACTTCTCATACTAGTCTGAAAACACCAGAAGCAGACTCAGTACTTTAGCGTTACGACGCCCTTAATATGTAGGTCAAAGGTGTTTATTATCTCCTCTTCACACTTCAATCTAAATACGGCAGTAGGCTCCAAGACTGCAGTCGGAGATATTTGGGTGTAAAGAGTCGGTGACTGAGTTGGACAGGCTCTGGTCTCAAGAGCAAAACAAGAGCATAATCTTTTTGAGAGAGTTATTTTAGCTAGCTACTAAGAAGAGGAATCAGACATCGGATTCCCAAGGTACTGGGGAGTCTGAGTGGCACAGCCCTCGGTCCAGAAAACCAGCACCAGAACTATCACCTAATTCCATAACCACAACACTGTTAGGTCCCGAACTGTTAGCAATACTTTTTATTTCCAGCTCTGCTATCACGCTGTACACTTAGTTCACAACAGAGTGGACTTAGTACAGGCTGAAGACAGGTGGTGCTCTGGACACTTCCAGCCGCAGGAGATACTAAGACTCACCTCGTACTCTGCCTCCAGCTTATCAACAACAGGCGTGAGTTCGATCTTGCCACTGATGTTGTCAGGAAGAGGTGCAAAATACAGCAGGTTGTCCTTGCAATCCTGCACAGGTGTGATTATCAGGTACTTGCCACAGTCGGTAACGCTGGCACCACTGTTGAGGGACAAAAAGTTTTCATGAAATATAACGATCAACATGTAAACTGATCTGGCTAGAGGAGTTTGTCCTATGTTTATTTCTCCTTAACCAGGTCGAAGAGAAGATACAAGAGTGTATCCAGAATATGACAGCAATGGGCAAGACAGAGAGAGAATTATTGTATGGGAAAAATTAGCATTCGACACTATGCTGAGACGCATACAGAATCGAGGACCAGCACAGTTTATCTAATACTGTACTAAGAATGACCGTCCTGTGTTTATATATTTACCAGTGTCCCGAGCCGTCATTGCAAATGACGGCCTATTGGGTTATTAATGACTGGTGCACGTGTTCGATAAATGGCGGCAGTAAGTTAGCCCTTCAGGAAAACCCCCGCTGTCTCCTGTGCTTATTACTGTTCAGAAGGCTTCTTTATTGGAAATTCAGCATTCTGCCTAAGAAATTATTATTATTATTATTATTATAGTCATAGTTTTACCACCGTATCCACTCTGTGAGTGATCCCTACAGTGATCCGCGGTTGCTAATGGATTTCGTGTCTATTTAGTCTCACTGTATATACTCACTCTATATACTGCACCTCCACATCGTTAAGCCCTCACCACAAACATCATCTACAATCACACCAGTAAAACAGCAGACCTCTGTTTCAATCCAAAGTCACAGTCAGTCGGACAATATATTCAAAAATTTCGTCCCGTTTAGACCAGTTTAACAATCC
>LQNS02278091.1:5133872-5151581 GCA_001587735.2 Parhyale hawaiensis | reverse complement strand
TGTTGGTGCGGAGTCGGTCAACTCGTTTAAAAATCGTCTTGACATACATTGGGAGAGACATCCTCCACAGCTAAGAACTCCTTTTCCACGAGTCGCAAGCACTTAACGGCCAAAGCTTCCCAGGCCATTTTAAGCTGACTTCTTCTCACTTCCGCCCCATCTATATATTTAAGCTCCGCGTATCAGCGGCCATCGATCATGCTTGCGGGCATTCATGTGGCATGTGGCATTGCATCGAGGGGCTGACTGCTAGTGGTCGACCTCCCGGATGTCTACGGGGATATAGGTAGGTTGTCTGCCTATAATTCCCCGTGTAGATAATTAGCATATAGGTATGTCAGGGGCAACTGAAGCGCGCTGAGTCTGGGTTGGGATAGTCTTGAACCAGATTAAGGAACTGATGGTAGTGCCCATTTGCGCTCCGAACGAGCGGAAGAGTGCTTGGGTCTGCGTTTCATAAAGGAAGGTCGGAATATCCGTTCGGTTCCGTGCCTAAACTCTGCTGAAAGGTACTGGATAGCCAGGGCTTGTACCGAGAATCCTCGAATGGAGGAGGGACCCGCTTGGGGGTCCTTCATTTCTTCGAGGTTATGGGAGGACGAGTTGGGTCTCTCAACACCGAGTGACCCGGTGTAGTTTTCGAGTTGCAGTGTTAAGAGGAGAGTGGCAGCGGGAGTAGGGGCAAGGGCTCTGCCTTCAGAGGGTTGATTGAGAGGAGTAGATGAGCTCTCCTCTCAAGTGGTGATACCGCGTTTAGTGCTTACG
This sequence comes from Parhyale hawaiensis, assembly GCA_001587735.2. Lineage (NCBI taxonomy): Eukaryota > Metazoa > Arthropoda > Malacostraca > Amphipoda > Hyalidae > Parhyale > Parhyale hawaiensis. The sequence continues at coordinate 5,150,816 of LQNS02278091.1, read as the reverse complement.
GCCCGTCGCCGTATAGGACTGGTACCAATTCGGAGTCCATTCTGAGCCGTACGCTACTGGAGTGGGGAGTGCAATGGGTTGGGGGTCCCAGAAGGCTGTCTGAGATTTCTTCCTCACAGGGGACCATGTATCTTGCGGGTAAGGGTAAACAAGATTGATGCATCGTTCTGCTAAGGTAAGGGAGCATCTGATGTGTTTTGATACCAGAATTGGTTACATGCTAAGGGTACAAGACAAGCGATCTTGAGAACCTCTCAGTAAAAAAAAGCTAGGGTAGGTGGGTTATCTGAGGACATGAGTCCCAGCTTGCCCGTAGCTCGGACCTCTAGGGCCGAGGGAATGGAAGAAGCTGTTCATAAGAACAGCTTCGGGAGTAGGCTGAGGTCAGGCGTGAAGAGGGAGAGACGCAGGTCAGCTACCCCCCCCCCCTCTATGACGCTCTGGTAGGGAGAGAGGAAGAGGTCCCAGCATCGGAAGCCACGTCCCAATCCTAAGGAGGGGTACAATAGGCTGTAATGAGAGACGTGTTGAGCATCATATGTGACGCCTGCAAGGTGCAGTAGTGGCTGTCTGGGAACCAGACGGAGGGAGGCGAAACGAGAATACAGCTAATTATTGCCGGTGTCTATGACGTTAGGAAAGCGAGTGAAGCGAAGAGAGGTTTACTTTTCGCTTCTCAAGCTCGCCCTCGTTTGCTTTGTTTGCTGCTCCCGCCAGAGGGGCGAAGCGAACAGGCGCGAGATGAGGAGGTTTGTTGCTTAGATGGTGGGAGTCTGGAAAATTAGCTGTCTATAAATCATGTTACAGGAAACCCCGGATGCAGAACACGGGAGGTTTGGAACCTCAAAGAAGCCAACCAAAGGTATGGGTCGGTTGTCTCGGGACCGAGGGCCCGACCTGCCCGTGGTTGGCGCCGCTGGAGCTAGGACCGTGAACAAGGCTGATGCGAGGGCGAAGCGGCAGAAGTGAGGCAAAGTTCACGCCTGTTCCAAGTCTGTGACGTTGGGGGGCGTGAATAACGAAGATGGAGAATTGAAAATTTTCGTTTCTTCAAAGCGACAAAGGGCAAAGTGACAGCAGGCGGAACTATGCGAAAGCTTTTGGTCGCTATTGTTCACTTCTGTTCGCTTATATAGTGAACAGGAGAGATCTGAAAAGCTGTGGCATAGCTTCGGGTGAGAGAAGTAGACGGTGAGGTTGGAGCGAAGTGACGGACGAAAATCGATGAAAGATTTTGTGTCTTCGACTGGAAACTGGAGCAGAAGAAGGCAATAGCGCCAAAGTGACGTGAGGGCCGAAGATTTCATTCTTGTTTCTTCAAGCGAAAGGAAGCGACGAGACGAGAAGCTGAGCGACGGTAGACGAGGAAACCCTCGTGCGCTACTTTTCGGTATTTTCGTTTCTTTTCGCTTATTTCGGTTCGTTTCGTTTCCGTTTGCTACTTAGGCAAACAGGAGTGAACTGCCTGACCCAAGTCTGTGACACTGGGAGGCGCGAGATTGATGCTGTGAAGTGAAGACCGGAGGATATTACAATTCTCGGTTCTTCAGAGCAGACGGCGGAGAAGTGACATGGAGACCGAAGATTTCACATACAGTTGTTTCGAAAAGAAGTGACTCGACGAGAAGCTGGGCGATCGCGGGCGGGTGAGGAACCACCCCGTGCGGTAGGTACTTTTCGTTTCTGGAACAATCTTCGGTAGGAAAACTTCGATTTCTGAGAACTTCTTCTAGGAAACGCCAAAAGGCTAAAATGTTCGACCCAGTAAATGGGCATACAGATGAGAAGAGGCTAACTTGAGCACAGGAGAAGATGCGTTGCGCTGGAGGAGATGTTGCCTGTGCGGAGATCCAAAACGATCTGAGGAACACCAGCTTCAGGCCGCATTAAATAGAATAGCACCTCCCAGAGGGATGGAGGAGGAGTGATAACGTCACAGAACCTAAAAGAAACGAAAAATACCGACATGTACCGAAAAAAAAGTACCGCAAGAGTACCGAACGGAAGGGAACTGCAGAGAACTTTGCGAGGGAAGCACGGGGTGCTCACAACCAATTTTTTCTGCCCTTTTTGTCTCGGGGAAATGAAACAAAGGAATGTTAAACTTCATGAATGATCCAAGAAAGGCTACCCGGAGGCTAGCACAATTTTGAAATGACATAAAGGAAAAACATAACTTTAAAGAGGTTGCAGCACTAATAGCTACAAACGAAATGCGATCCATAATAGCATGCCGCCACAGAAAGAAGGCAAATGTCACACCGCTATCTCAGGCACCGTAGTGTTGACAGTGCAGTTCTAATAGGTACCCTCGAGCTAGCACAAGGACCATGATATGAGGAGTGAAATGAGCTATATTGTGTAGAGTATATTTTTTTAAATGACAAGTAGAGAAGCGAAAACGTAAATGAGAAGTGAGCATCTGCTACCTACACATTCGTTTTATGAAGGATTACCCGACCTCAATATGACGTTACCGCAATCTTTAAATCGCACTGCCTCTTTGTAATTCTCAGGTCTGTAGATATGTTATTGGCTTATTGCCAACACGTTACATTCAAGTGGATTAAATAAGTTATTTCGAATGCCAAATAATAGTTCTATACAAAGAAAATTTGACTGCATATAGAGATTCTTACGGTGTAGATTTGGATATACAAGGCCCCGATGACGTTACGGTGCACCTCCACATATCTGCTAAAGCTAGCTTGTCTTACCTGCTGAGTTACTATACTCTTAGTGTATTTGAAACTAAAATCATCACTTACATTCTCCACTTGGGATGCTCGGGAAACTCTACAACGAGCACATCCTCCTCCTGTGCAGTGCCAAGGCGGTGATAGAAAAGTTTCTGGTTTTCATTGCTGGTCGTCTCTGAGCCGTCAGTCTTGCCCTCCTGGTCGCGGTAGCACTGAAACCAAGCCCACAATCAGTGAGGGCTAGAGATATAAGACATTTCAGCCTTTCGCTACAATAAGTCTACAAATGCACGAGTGCCTGCCCCTAGTTTTGCTCTCCTGGTCAGGATTATATTCAAACGAAGCAGGCATGGAATGAAGGGCAAATGCCAACATTTTGAAGCCTATGCAACTAATGTACAGTGAAGGGCAAATGAGTTGTTGCTTTCTAAAAGTTTAAGAGTTTCCATGAAATCTAGAAATATCTCTTGTTATTGCACATGTGACAGAATGGAATATGCTGCGATTGTAAGTTTGGCTAAATTAATGAAGATGTTAGGTAGCGCTCAGTATTATTATTTTCATATATTTTTTTGAGGTTTAAGAGCGTCAAATTCTACTAGGCCTAACTGAGCTAGTAACATGCGCTAAAGTTTAACAGAAATATTTATATTCTGAAAGTAACTTATCATCTTTGGAATTTTACTACATATCTAAGCTTATGGGAATAATCCATCTTATTTTATATTTTGCTTAACTGCAGCAAAGAGGCATACTTTCTAGATACTGCATTGATAGCACCAGCTGGCAATTGGGCTAAAAAATAAGTGATCAAATGCTATGCTAAAGAACTGGTAATAAGTCTTCCCTTATTGCCTAATGGAGAATCATATAACTTCAACCAAATGTCATGTGATCAGTTTCCAGAGGGATGTGATATGACGTAGAATAAACAACAGAAGCTGTCACTGAGGACAGTGCAAAGTAAACACTAGCGGCAGGCAAATGCGCAACTTACACGACTTAGTAGAAGTATTCTCCTAGTTTAAGCCTCCCTACCGACAGAGTACACTGTGATCAAAAGAGAGGAAGAAAAAAGGGACATAAAGAATGTCAAGAGAGACGTGGAACCCATGCACGAGTCAACACACAACAGCAAATCGGGAGAGAAGAGGAAGAACAGAACAAAGCATCATCAGTAGAAGTATGAAGGTGGAAGGAAGCAAAGTGGGCACGAGAGACAGACGTCCCAAAGGCCTAGGCAATGGCTAAGGTAACCTATACAATCCCCCTGGGGGCACTAGGTACTTACCCCATAGAAAATGCCTTTATTGTCATGCGTCCAGGCCAAACCTGAGAACTTGACTTTTTGGAGCACTTCTGGATAATCCTCGCCAGTCTCCACCTGTAGAGAAGAAATATGTTTCACACATTTTAATATTTTCTAAACAAGAAACAAATTCTATAGGTATAGCTAGCTACCAATAATATCATTCTGCCTGTGGTTCTATCAATTCGTCTGCACATTGAGTTTGGTCACACCCGGGCAAGTTGTAGAAGTGCAGCTTAGTTTTCCTACATTTTAGAAAGTCAAAGCGTTAGGCTAAGAAACTGTGGAATTTTCACAGGTCCCACTTGTTAGTTTATAACAAAAAATATAAAATAGGTGGATGCAACTTTTAAAGCCTGACACTTCATTCCATTAGCTAGTTCCAGTGATAACCACAATTTTTCAAAAACTACGTGTAAATTAACTTAATATTTGGCCAGTCCGTACAAGTAAATCAAGTAGCTAAATGGATTTCCCACACAACAGACTCGGGCAGTGTTTATCAACGGCTCTCCAGTCACTGTTGATATTTTTGTCAACACTGTGCAAGCTCAAACAACATATGGCAGAGTTGTCACTCAATTGCGAGATGCTTCTAATCATAAACGAATCAGAAAGCTGTTGTGATACAGACTTGCCTATAGCTATAGTACATGACCATGAAGCTACGGTATCATTAGCGAATTATCAGTGCACTCATTCCAACAGAAATGATGATTTTTCTGGTGTGAGTATTATTCAAGTATACCTACGGAACAGTTAAGACGCAATGGTGGCAGCAAATACAACTCACGTTTTTAAAATGCACAGTAGTCCAATCTGAGCCACTTTTGCTCAGCATGTAAGCATGAGTCTCACCATCCTCAGAGAACCGGGAGCCAGCAATCGACACGGTGCCATCCTCAGACAGCTTGTTGGGGTTCAGGTACTCTCGGGCTTCTCCATCCAGTGCATCTTGTACATACAAAATGCTGCAACAAAGTAGCTAGCTATCAATACTACTTCAGACTCTCATTAAGTGAAAAACTCAAATGCATTAACTGTAAAATAGAAAAAAATGAACTTTCGATAATTTCACAAGAAATATGGTATAGCCTAGTAACTACCTGAACAGAAGGCATAACCTTTTGTTAGATGAAAGTAGGTATAGCAAACTGGCTTAGCAATTTCAAATATTAGACGGAACTATGAGTAACAGGGAGCTGTGACAAATACAATTAGCTTACAAACTAGCCTATCTGCGTTTATAGCACTGTAATTTCACCTAGGCTCTACAGAATTTATAGCAAAAATGCAAGTAATACATAGTTTAAATGTTGTGCACCGACACGTGAAGCCTCCATTGTTCAAACTCTGAGTGAGACTCCACTGTGATGGCTATATTGCTGCTGTCGAGTCCTAGTTTAGAATAACAAAACAGGTGAGGAATGAAACTTACAACTTAATTCACTACCTAGGTATATATCATTATCTACCTTTTACAATATAGTACTGCGGTCTAATATCAGTTTAAACCTCCTTAGACACAACACGGTGTTTCAAGAGAAGAAAATGGAAAAGACTTGTATGATAGCAGCTAAGTGAAGAAAGCTGGGCAACCCATAGCTCTACACCAAATAGGTGAGATTAATACTAGAAATAAGAAACAAAAAGAAGGTAGCAATGTTGCAACAATGGAAATGTGTCCATCAGGACTAAAGTTAAATTTACCTGTGGAGCCAAAAAGGGTTATGACTCCCTATAACATAGGGTGGGCAAAGTCCTACTAACTGAACCTATGGCTCATCATTTCCCTTCCTGGGTTTACGATCCTACTGCCTGAGCAGACAAAAAATTGTCATCTAAGTTGAGAATTATTCTAATGAGTAGAAAGCAACGAGCATAAAAATTTACTACTGTATTTCCATTTGGCATAGATATCCACAATACAGCTATGTACATAATTCACTGGCAGTATTTCTAATATAGTATGCGTGAATCGTTAGTAGCTATCTGGCTGGAAAAAAACGCCTAAAAACAAATAGCTACATACACAGGTAAATTCACAACGATAGTCATTAGAGGTATGGGTAACATTTGTCTGTTGCCAGGGGTTGTTGTGGTATTATAAACCCAAATCTGGGGTAATTTTTGTGAGAGCACTTGGGGTACCTAATCCATGTAACTCAAGGACAATGTGACGCTGAAGGGGCAGCTGCTTTGAGAAGTGTTAGCGAGTGGATGTGTTGTCGTCAATGCGTGTTCTGTTGCAGTCTGGAACTGCAGCAGTGCCTTTAGCTAGGCGCTGTGGGCTAAAGAGCCGAGGTGTGAAACAGGGTGCTTACAAGGGGAACTGGAAGGGCACACAAGTGGTGAGTGAACCACGAAAGGTAGAACTTTGAAGCGGATGTAGGGCTGTGAGCTGCATTGGCGATGCTGGTGCCTCGGGGTGTGCTGCGTTAGCGTTGTAGCACCGTCACGGAATCGTGTTCGTGGCGGCATGATGGCAGCGTACTGCATTGGCAAGTTTTTTTGCTGTAACTACCTCGCGAGAGATTAAGGCTTTGTATTAGCTATCTTTTTTGGGTAAGATGGCGGCGGCTGAGAAGCCTGCAGCGATCGTAAAGGCTTTGTCGGGTTGGGCAGCTTGGGCAGGCGGCCTGGGACAGTCAGCACCGGCTGAGAGTAAGCAGGGCGGATTCGTGAATGTTAGCGCATTGGTTAACATCCTGACTCGAGCGCGTAGGCCGATCCTAGAACGGTTGGCTAGGCAGCTGTCTAAGTTCCCAACAATGTTTTGGTGGATGTACTTTAGTGGCCAACGGAACTGGAGAGGCTCCGCCAATTGGAGCGCGTGTCTCCAGAATAGTTTTGACGGCAATACTGCTCGTGTGTATTGCCGTATGACTGTCGTTTGTTTCCCAGTAGCAAGTGGTTAAGGGTGCTCTGGTGGCAGAGTACCTATGCTTTGCCTCGGCGCAAGGCCAGGAGGCCGTTCACCAATCTGTACCTTGGAGTTGGTGAGTAGGTTTGAAGTAGCCGAGTGGGAGGTTACGGTTGACCTCAGACGACATGGTCTTACGGGTCAAGTTCTACCAGGGTCTCTCTAAATCGTTATACACAGTGTCCGGCACTTTCGGGAACAAACTTCCACATGAGGTTAGGACCGTTAAAATAAACATTTTTTTACTAAATAAACATGTGGTCTTAAACGCTTCGTTAAAAAGTTAATAAGACTAAGTTTGAAAAATATTGAAAGAGTAAAGAGTAGCAAGGATTTGAACCAAGTACGTTGGGCGTTGCCGATGGTGTATAGTGTAGCTACCTACTCCGGGAGCGAGTGGTCTGTGGCGTGCCCGCGGGTGGTGATAGATGAGCGCCCCTGGCCAGGGCGGCCGTTGTTAATGACGGATGACAGAACTTCCCATGAGGGGAAGCACTGTCGCGTTGTCGGTTAGCAGGGGCACTATTTTGGTGTTACTGCACTCGTGATGACGGAGTTGGGGAACCTTGGCGGTGATGGCATCCTGGGTGGCGATATCATCGACCACATTGGGGCATGACCATCAAGCGAGACCCTAACTCGAGGTATTCAGTTGTACTGGGGAAACCCCAGCCACTGGGATGCTGTAGGGTACCAAAGAATGGTACTGCGCCTACACCAAGCTGGTGGCCAGCTTGGTATAGATGGCAGGTCTCGGTTGGTGCTTCTGCACTTGTCGAAACCAATGACCCTAACTTCATTAGTTACCACTTTTGCTGATGTAGTTAGACCGTTAGGTGAAGATAGTCAATATGAGGAGCCGCCTGTAGGGTAGCAGATTCGGATCAAGGAGTAGAATTCTATTCAAGCGCGTGGTGTGCACTAGCATTATGACACAGAGAGCCAGAGTTGCATCTCAAAGGGTTGGTTAAAGAAGCGAGATGATCTTGTTCTGGGCATTATCGTCTTGTTGGCCGTTATTTGACCGACGAAGGATAAAGTGCGTTTGGTCATGGATTACCGCGAGCTGAACGACTTTGTCAAGTATCATACAGGTGGTGATGACACGATCGCTATGTGCGGCGAGAAAACTTGAAAGTGGAGGCAGCTATACGGTGAGCGTAGGGTCGGTGATTTTAAGTCTGTGTACCTGCAGGTTCACATTTCCAGGGACCTGAGGGAGAATCAGGAGTTGAAGTATAAGGGTGTTCATGATGCTTGGACTAGCTTGGGGTTTGGCCTTTCGCGTGCGCCACAAAGGTTCTGTCGGATGGTTGCATTCGTCAAGGAACGATCCCTATATTGATGATGTCGTGGTTCAGGAGCCAGTGGTTAGCGCAATGGAGCTTCGGGAGCACCTGGCCAAGTACGGGCTTGATATGAAGAAGCCGTAAAGCCTTAATAAAAGCTGTTTGCTTGGAAATTTCTTTTAAGAGACCCTGGCGGACATCTCAGGATGTTGAAAGTGACAGCACTCTCTTAAGGTTCTTTCAGCGGAGGTCGGATTGACGGGAAGAGAGGCTGTTTTCCTGGTGTGGTCAGCTGGTTGGTTACTGCGCCCCTGCTGCAGTTTTTTTTTCAAGTGGCTGGGATGTACGGTAGCGAAGTTTGGGACGACCTGGTTGATGACTCGGTAGCGTTCGAACTGGTGAGCTGTCAGAGCGTACCCGTCAGGTAGATCCTGGTGGGAGTGTGGGGAGCGTCAGTCCGTACAGTAAGATTGTTGTGTGAACGATACTAGCGCCCTTGGAAGTCGAAAGTCGCATTGATGAGGATGCGTTGTAGCTCTGCAAAGAGTTGGATCATCTTCACATTATGAGTTAGAAGCTGTCGCACGAGGAATCAACTTGGCGATTGTGTGGGTGTTCAAAGCCTTCACGGTCGCCAGTGATTCACAGACAGCTGTCAACTGGAAGGATAATAGCTCCCGTACTATCGTCTTGCGCAATCACACGCACGAAACTTGCGTCGGAATTTCTTGTCAAGCGTCGCTTAAAGTTATCCATGAGACGATCGCTGAGTATAATCTCGTAATGATTGTTCGTTTCAACAATCACGAACAAGGCTGACCATATGACCAGGGCACCTACCGAAAAGATAGCTTATTTACCGTGATACTGGTGAAAGTGCTGCTGACGTGCCAGCAGTGCTTGCCGCTAGAGAGAGCTTGGAGGATTCTATTAGGGCGGCTCATTTGCCGCACCATTTGGCCATCGACCGAACATTTTATCTTGTTCGACGGATTCAAAATGATCTATTGTGAGAGCAAGTAAAACGAGAGCTGGCAGCATGAGAGGCCTGTTAAGAGGATCGATCCTGCTGTTAGAGGAAAACCTTGCGGAGCGGAAGGGTCTTGCTGTGAACAGGAGCTGAGGCCGGGTTGCTGTTCAGGTGACCCATTGTGGCATTGCGCTCTTCCTTTGCATGGCTGACTGTCGACCTTCGCAGTTTGCCATTCGGCGAAAGTTGCCTAGCTACTGAGTTAGCAGGTAGTCCTATTGCTAAATTGCGGGATTTCGTAATTGAGTGAGGGCCGTGTGAAGAATTGTTCGGCAATTCGACGGCGCTCCGGTCAGCAACTGTTAATTCGCTGATGAGTGGGGATTTCTTTGAGGTTCCGCGCCGCTTATGCCACGAGCTGTAACAGGATCTTTGAGATGAATCTCCGCTAGATGAAGGATCTCCACTGAGAAGGCCATGTTTTGATACAACGTGAAGCCTCAGAAGGAGACTCAGGAGTGATCTGTCCCTTCGAATTATATTTTTTGATGCCGTTAGTGAGAGCCATTCAATGTCAGCTTCAAGGAGCTCGACAAGTACATCATTAGCAGTTTCACTGTTGGCGATGAGGTGTTGGTGAAACCATTCCCACCGTCATATACCTACAATGCAGTGGACGTCTGGTAAGGATACCAGCGTTGCATCAATGCACATGATATGCAATGATTGCGTGCCTAGGCATATGCGTGACGCTAGGAAATGTCAGTATGGTGGCGAGTCAGGGTTTTTGTGAATAATGCCTGCACTGCTGACTGCGCTATGCTTGAGACAGAGGTCGTGGGTGGTAGTGCCAGCAACTATTTTGACGCTCTCGTCCGTTGGCCGGAGGGAGCTCTGAGTAACGCCACCATCAGGGTGCCAGATGTGCCCATTAGTGATCGTGTGTTGGCTGATGAGCCTCACCGCAATGAAGGTGGTAATGGAGAGGAAGCCGGTGATACGTACCTACCCTTGACGAGCCAGTGCCATCGAGGCGACCGCACAGGGAGTGACTTAGTCCAGCAAGTAGGTAGGTACCGCATGAGACGTCAGTTTCGTAAGAAACTGGGAGATATGTGATCTTCCAAACCCGAATCTAGGTACCTAATTTTTGCGAACGCGCTCAGTGTAGACTAATTCATGAACCTCAGGCATGACGCGGCGCTGCATTCACAGACTAAGGAAGACACAGACAGGCAGTTCTACAGTATTTTTGCAAGAAAATTGTGTCTGAATAATGTGGCAGTCCTGAGTTAATTTTACCATACGTTGGTATACAGGATAGGTAGCTACAAGTTTCATCTACCGTACATAGTTCCAGCCGCTCGAAACTTCGTTGATGGTTCATGGCTATAAAACCAGGAACCCAGGATTTTGAAAATTAAAACAAAATCTTAGGAATCTACTATTTTCTAAGATAGTAAGAACAGGCAGTGTAGGTATTTCATTGATAAATGACGACTTATCAGTTTTGCTACGTCTAAATATTCTTCTCATATGAAATTGTTCATGGCACAACGATGATGGCTGAATGATGACGTCACAGGAATTTTGAGGCAGAGCTGAGCTGCGCCTAGACGCCCGTCTGTGTTTTCATTACTATGTGGCTGCATTGGCAGTTAGCTTTGCGCAGTGTTAATGAAAGGATATGTCGTCGTCAGTGCGTGATTTGTTGCAGTGTTGAACAACGGTAGATGCTGCCAGATACGGAGCCAAGGTGAGGAACAAGATAGCTACCTACTAGGGGAGTTGGAAGGGTACACAAGTGGTGACAGAACCGCGAAGCTAAGAACGGAACTGATGAAGCACGGTGTGTTGCATTGGCGGTACGGGTACTTGTGCCACACGCATGCTGCGTTAGCACGGCAGCACGGTCACGGTGTCATGTTAGTAGCGGCACGACGGCAGTGTACTGCACTGTGAAGGTTTCTCCCGTACCTTAAAGTTGTAAAAGAAATAACTTTACAGACAATGAACAGCTAGTATGTAAGAAAGTCAAGGTAGATACCTATACTCTTAGCCTTCTAATGTAGCTAATCTGATAAGCATTCATTAAATAGAACTGAATATCTGGTGTCTCACCTTTGATTTTCTAATCCCTTGTTCATGTAGTAGAAATATCTCTTGCCTCTCTTGTAAGGACAAGAATACTTTGGATGGTTGTTCATAGCAGTGAGTCTCTCTTTGATGACAGCTCTGGCTGAGCACTTCTCCAAGAAAGGCACAGTTAGAGCATTCTGGGCCTCAACAAAACTTTTTGTCTCTTCTGAATCAACATCCTCAAGCCAGCGGTAAGGATCAGGCACCTAAAAAGTAATAAAAATAACACCTAAAATTCTGCTCCAGCAGTTCTTGTTGCATCATCACCTATCAAAAAATGACAGGAGCAAAATGTTGTGTGTGTGTGTCCTGATTTCCAAATAACCTGAAGTAAACTATGATAGATAGGTATAGGTACCATAAAAACATAGCTATATAGGTAAATAAGAAAGCACAGGTTGCATAGCTAGCATGCAATAGGTATTATAAGTGGCACTATACCTGTAGGTATGAGTCTAGCAACTTGGCAGTATCGATAGTTAAGTGAATGCAATGCTTTCAAGGTTGGAAAAAAAACACGTAGCTAGTTAATAATTCAAACTTTGTAAGTGAGTTACCGTACTGCCACTTCTTTTATTGGATTAAGAGCATTCACAGCAGCAAAAAAAAACAGTAAGAAGTCTCAGATGAGTGGCAAGATTAGTAGCAAATAGCCTATGGAGCTAATGACATAGACATATAATTGAAGGTTATACTAGGCCTATATATAGGCTAGGTACCACATTGCGAGCAGCTTTTGAACAGTTTTATAGTAGCTACCATAAATAATGGTCACTGTCAGTAGCTAACCTTGAACAGTTGACCATGCATTGTATTTTCATTATATTCCTAGTTTTACCACCAAACCCACCTCAAATGACATAGGTAATCCAAGCAATGACTCATTTTATTATGTTGCATCAGTAGCCTACCTATATGAATATATATCTCGGCATTCCTGCCGAAAAGTTTCAGTTGGCCAAGTGCACTACTACTGGCGGGAAAAAGGTGCAATGAATAGGAGAAGCTTTCCACAAGAGAAAGTGGAGAAGTTCCACAGACTACATAGGCTATCTCAATCAATATCCCACCTCGTGGAACAGAAAGGGAAGTAGTGTCGACCGGGGTGATTTGAGACACTCCTCAGATGGGGTGATTTAGAATACACGGGCCGAAACTCATACAAAAAATTATATTTTCAAAAATATGACTGCGTCATCATACAGCCCAACTTTTAAACCATAATGTGCAATGGTTTTGTCAGAAAAATTCTCAAAAAAATGTGTCAGCCATGTCTGAAAAAAAAAAAAAAAATTGACCCCCAAAACAACTTTAAAAAGTCAATTTTCAGATTTCGACAACATTGATCTAGAAAGTGAAATTTTTGAGCTAGACACTTCGAATTTTGACAATGTTCCGACATTTGTTTGCTTTAAGTGTGCAAACGCATTTTGAGTAAAATCTAATATTTCGTGTCTGGCAAGTTGGCAACATGTTAAACTTGTCCTGGTTTGGCCCCAACATTCGGGATGATTCGGGATATTTTAAAAAAATTAAATTAAGCTATTTCATTAACTTATTCGGTCTCTTTTAGGTGTTTTGCAATGCAAGTTAGTACTAATGTTTCCCATGTAATATACCTATACATTTGAAGTGGAATTGGTTGGATTTCAGAGATTTCCCTACAATCCTGGGGAAAATGGAGTGGCAGAACGTGTCAATTTAGCTATTAGGTCGTGTTTCTTTCAAACATGGCTGACACATTTCTTGAGTATGTAGGCTATTTCCGTGATAAAACTATTGCATCTTATGGTTTAAAAGTCGGGCCTTACAAAGGCGCAATATGATTTCAGAAAAAAATTTTAAAATGAGTTTCGGCCAGTGTCTTGAATCACCCCATAGCTTGTTCCAAATTACCCCAATCCAACCAAAATTTGAAATGCCGTTTTTCATTAAGAACTGCAGAAGTAACGTCGTCCGAGGCAATTGTGATGAAGCGGTGCATTTACGACGAGCCTTAAAAAGGGTTAAAGAATGTTTTTTAGAGAAAAAGCTTCTACACCATCAAAAAGCACATCTAAAATTCTATAAACATGAGAAGTTTCCTTGTTCTAGCTGTATTCAAACAATTTTTAAAGAGCTGGAATAAGGGTTTGCTACTAGAAAACAGGTTTCTGAAAATTTTTTATACAAAACATGCAAAAATATTCAATTTATAATACTCTTTGTAATAATGCTACAGCAGTGAAACTTAGTCAGCATGTAGATGCATTATTGCCCTTTAATTGTTGAGGAAAACGGTACGCTACCGAACTCCCATTTTGCAGAATAAGCCTCAAAAATCTCGTCATATAGCTTTGCCCCGCCTTGTGATTGCACGGCGTGGCATATATGACAAACCTTATGTTTAAGAAATGTTTGTAGAGAAAATTCACTTGCACCATTGGAAGGCATAACCTTCCCTCTATGAACATGGAGTTTCATTGTTCTAGCTGTATTCAAAACAATGCCAATTGAAAGATAAACCAGAAGATGATTGGCTCCATAGCTCCGTGGATCGTCTTCTGGATCGTCTTCAACTATTTATTTTCAAATTAAATTTCTTTTCATGAAATATTGTTAGATTTACACCCAAGTCTAATGTTTTATAGCAAAAATGTTACTGATTTGTTTCGTACAATTTTCAAAATTGTCTGTCTGCAAGTTTAGGCTGTAGAAGCCTTTTTTGTGACTGTCATACATGCCCCAATCTTTCGTAATAAATGCCCTGATTGGACATATCCAAATGACAAGCATTTTCTATTAATTCGAAAAAATGCAAAGGACCAAATGTCACCATATTACAGGGAAAGCTAAGTCTTCACCTCAAGTTGTTTTTGTAAAAATGACAGCACTATAGCTTTATAAGTTTTTTTCCATAGGACGAATTGAATTGTTTCTAGTCGTAATTGCCCCAGACGATGCTACAAGAGGTATGGGGATGAAACTTTCTGAGCATCAAGGTTAAGTAAGTAGCTACACCCTTATTCCCTCAAAACTGCATGTTTCTATGATGCATAGTAGCTATTTATGCCATCTCAAACCTAAAAAAAAAAGGGTTCCGAATCACCCCGGCCGACGCGGTGTGAATAGGGTAGAAAGGGGTGATTTTGCCGCAAAAGCACTTTTTTTTATGTCACAAAAATACGGTGAGGATAATGGCAAATGTTAGTGCAGTTTATATACATTCAGGGTTTTGGCCGTAAGTGTGCAGTACCTATTGATTTTTTTCTAAAACGGTTTTTTTGACCTGTAATAAGGACTTAAAAAAAGAGTGGTACGCGCGGCGAAAACACCCCGCTATTGGGGTGATTTCACCACCCCCATTTTTTGTTAGGTAAAACGGGGTGATTTTGCCACGGGTGTTTTTTTTCATTACTATTATTATTTACTGCCCCTCCCTATAGCAATGAAATGCATCCTAAATAGCCTAAATTGATCCTTAGTAACTCCTCTACCACTGGACACTTCCAGATTTCCTGTATGTCAGTTTCATTTTGAGATATGGGCTCTACAAGGGAAAAAAACACCCGCGGCGAATTCACCCCATCTTACCCTACTGACACAATATACTACAATAAACAACATGCACAGACAGACCAAATGCTATGGGGTCGTAGACAGGTGGTGCGCTTTTGAAGGTCAGGGGCGGTAAGAGCGCACCACGCAACCAAAAAAAAAAAAATGACACAGCTGCCACTGCTGCACTGCACGCTGTGGCTATACAAAACACCCTTCACTCTCAACCAATTCTGGTCTCACCTAACCTTTCCTGTACTGACCCTCTCTTCAACCTCAACTCCTAACCTATAACTTAACAGCCTCGCGCTACTTCAACTTTGACACGATGGTTCCCCGGTCACTTCTGTGGCCTAGCTCGGTTGATTGCCGACCTGTTCACAGCAACATTAGGCGGTAAACAGCGTGGCGAAAGATCTACCCCAATAACTACAGTGGCACTTGCGCCCTTGTGAGCCACATTACCGTGGGCGGCAACCTTGTCGCCAAGATCTTGGCGAGAAGTGCCACACTGTGAAATGAGGTTCCACAGGTCGCGGCGCTCCTAGGCGCCCACCCGCAGTTCCGAGGACGGCAACCTTGTTGCCAAGATCTTAACGAGAAGTGCCACACTGTGAAATGAGGTTTCACAGGTCGCAGCGTTCCTAGGCGCCCACCCGCAGTTCCGAGGACAGCAACCTTGTTGCCAAGATCTTGACAAAAAGTGCCACACTGTGAAATGAGGTTCCACAGGTCGCAGCGCTCCTAGGTGCCCACCCGCATTTCCGAGGGCGGCAACCTTGTCGCCAAGATCTTGGCGAGAAGTGCCACACTATGAAATAAGGCTTGTGAGGACGATTGACTTCTTAATGAAGCCCACAGCATCCTGTTTCTGCTCTACTGTACCTTCTGGGAGCTTTGTGGGGTCGCGCTACTGCAGCAGGTTAGGCTGAGGGAGGGATTACGAAGCGCGCCGTTCTTAGGTACTGACGCAATATATGATACACAACATGCATAGACAGCTGGCATCTTGATGCAATATATGATACACCTCATTTCATAGTGTGGCACTTCTCACTAAGATCTTGGCGAGTAGTTTGCCGCCCTCGGAAATGCGGATGATACACAACATGCACATGTAGCTGATATCCTATACACCTTCCAGTCGACCATTGCGGTTAGGCTATCTGGTTGAGTCGACCAGTGTGGTCGATCAATATACTGCAATGTCCCATCAGTCAATTATTGTGGTTATGTGGTCGACCACTGTGGTCAATTAATATACCGCAATGTGCGAACAGTCGATCATTGCGGTTATCTGATCGACCATGGTGGTCGATCAATATACTGCAATGTCTGACCAGTCGATCATTGCGGTTATCTGGTTGACCACAAAACCATAGTATCCGATCGGTCGATCACTGCGGTTTCTGTGCTTGACCATCGACCAATCAACCACAGTCGCCGCTATGGTGACCGGCCTCATTTCATAGTGTGGCACTTCTGCCAAGATCTTGGCGAGTAGTTTGCCGCCCTTGGAAATGCGGGTGGGCGCCTATGAGCGCCGCAACCTGTGGAACCTCGATTCATAGTGTGGCACTTCTCGCCAAGATTTTGGCAAGTAGTTTGCCGCCCTCGGAAATGCGGATGGGAGCCTATGACGGTTGCGACCTGTGGAACCTCATTTCATAGTGTGGCACTTCTTGCCAAGATCTTGGCGAGTAGTTTGCCACCCTCAGAAATGCGGGTGTCCGGAGACTAACGAGTAACGCCATCATGGAACAAGAAAAGTACAAATGTTAGAATATGAAACCAAGTGCTAAAAGGTGGCCCAGTTAACTACAATGAACTTTAGATAATCGTGGTTGAAAATAAATAATTCTGAATTTTGATCAGAGACTAACGACATGCATGTTTTTTGCCTGCAATGTCCGATCACCCTCCCCCGTAGGGCCAGATTCGAAATCTTACAGGTTATGGCGGGCATGTACGGCGTAAAATATCCCACGCCATGAGCAATTTCCTAATGTCCAGCGTAAGGAAATTCACTCCAAACCCAAAAAACTAGGGTATCGCGTACCAGATTTCCTGTCCCAAGC
>LQNS02278091.1:5007268-5023009 GCA_001587735.2 Parhyale hawaiensis | reverse complement strand
GTTCCAGAGCCATAGAGGGATCTTCATTTTCCCATAGAATCAGCACTGCTCGAGCCACAATTCTCTCAGCATGGAAGATCTTCCATCGCCGTCACCGCCACTACCCCCACCGGCACCGCCGAAACCACCTACGGCACCGTGACCACATCCTGATAATGATTACAGCCATAATCGAAATGTCGAAGTCACCATCGGTGGTTTACTGCACAGCACCAGCAATAACGAATGCATTAAATATTTCCGTAAACTTGGAAAACTCAATAGATGCTTAATCAACAACATTCTCTCAGTCGCCTTTAAACAAAACTTCCATAGCAGAAAAAAAAAGCTGTTACCAAACTACACGATAATTGTACAGGATGTTGGAAAATTCAGTGCAAATATTTTAACCATAAGTAAAGTCATGATAGCCCGTACACTGTGGTGTAAATTTTTGGTGTAAATTAATTTTTTCTTTTTTAAGTTACAGCGCTTTTAACTTTAATTCCGACAAACAATTTTCCTTGCAAAAAAAATCAATTTTCAACCGATTTGGATGAAAATTGCTAGCAATGTAAATCTTTCAATGCTCTATGCGCACATGTTGTCAAACTTTGAAAAAGTGTAATAACTAGGAAAATGACGTTCAAATTCGAAGAAGGCGACACAAATTAATAGTCACACTCGTGAAAACGAGAAACCTACGAAGAAAGCCTATTTCAAGAGCTTTCAGATGATGTATTGCATGACAAAAATGTTCAGGTTAAGTGCATTAGAAAAGGAAAACTGATGTAAGTTCACCAGTATTGACGCGCACACGCATGTTGCTCTGTCACTGCACCAGATAGGCATGTCTCATAGGATTTTCTTTTATGTAAATTGTCTCTGATCTTATGCCTAAGTGAATAGGTATACGTTAGTAAACGATTAGCAAACTATCCTACATTCTGACTGCCTTTTAACAAAACACAGGTTAAAAATTTTCACATTGTGTAGTGCCACGGACAGTCATTTCGGAAAATTTATGCCTCTATAAGCTGCAGTTGGGTACGTTCCTTTATCAGAAGCTTTCAAGATACTGTACTTGAATGTTTATTCACCAACTCGTTCGTTAATTTTCACCAACGTTCTTCTCAACGATCAAATTCTCTATTACCTTTTTCATTTTAAGGCATATATCTGATCAAAATCATATAGAAACTAAATGGCAATAGCGGATCAACATTTATCAGAAGTACAAATGCGTAGCTGCAGTGCAACTGAGTCATGCGATTTCGCGGTATTGGAAGTTATCGAATTTGTTGTTATCGAAGATGATATTGCAAAAAAATAAACCAATAAATAAATCACGCTGTAGAAAAGTGGAGTTTTTGGAAAAAATGTCGTTATCAGGGTTTTAGAAGTGTCTGTACTGCAATATTTCACAGCACTAGTGATATAAATATAATAAAATTAGATGAAGTGAAATGAAGTTAGAAACAGTCAGATACCGTTCAGTCAAAGTTGATACGTAAAAAAATGCCTCGTAGACTGTCGCTGATTTTAGAAAACCGTTTCAAGAATACTTTAGTGAAAGACCACATAATCGAGAACAGTGAGCTGACAACGTTATCACACATCAGAGCAATTACTTCTGTGTGGCTCTCATTGCAACACTTTTCTCTCAAACGTTGAAGCCATAATGTTCAACTAAGGATAATGCGGTCTCGTAGATAAGATGGTCTCTATTGGTCAATTTACGTACCGTCCAAGGCCAGGCGTTGACACTTGATGGAAATCCTCCGGGTCCTCCCGGCGGCTCCAGGAGGCCTGGCAGAGGAGGGTAGATAGGCAAATACCGACCACCATTGGCCCGACCGCATTCTGCAAGAATAATGTGCAACAAGTACCTCCTTCCTGTTACTTTACATACGCTACATCGAAATGCATCTAAAAGTTACAACAATGTACAATATTGTACGCTAAAGATGGATCGAAGCTTTCGATCGAAGCTTTTCTGACAAACCGAACCCACAGTGTAATTATAAATAATAAAGTGTCTAACGACAGCCGGTACTCAGTGGAGTCCCACAAGGCACCGTACTTGGTGCAATACTCTTCCTTATCATGATTAATGATATGGGGCACCAATGCAAGTTTGCCGTTCTCTCATCGTTCGCTGATGACACACGGATATTGGCAGCGGTGCAATCAGCGGCGGATGTACGGAATGTGCAACTAGACCTAATCAACATCTTTCACTGGCCATCGGTTAACAACATGACCTTCAACGAATCCAAATTTGAACTTTTATGATACGGAAAAAACTTCTCCCTTACTGAATCCACGTCCTACACGACGAGAGATGGGAGCGAAATCGAGAGAATGCCAATTTTAAGGAATCTTGGGGTGAGAATACAAGATAATGCCACTTTTGAAGATAATGTGGCTCGAGTTGTTACCGTAGGCAAGAGGTGGAGCGGATGGGTGCTTCGAACTCTCTCTTCACGAGAGGCAGACACAATGCTTACCTTATGGAAACAACTGATACTGCCAAGGATTGAATACTGTTCACCTCTTTGCATGCCAAGCAAACGGAAAGAATTAGAACGCCTCGAGGCGATCCAGAGATCGTTCACTGCCAAAATCCAAGGCTTGAAAGATTTAAACTATTGCGAAAGACTGGCTCAACTTCAAATGTACTCATATCAAAGGAGATTTGAGCGCTTTACGATCATATATATTTGGAAAATACTAGAAGGAATTACTGTCAATGTCAATGGGTGAATGCAGGCCAGACACTCAAACCGTATTGGTCGCACTTGTGAGGTGCGGATTCCGATTAAAACTGGTGGCGATGCAATAGTCACAAAGTATTCTAATAGTTTCGTAGTCCGAGGGGCGTGATTATTCAACAAAATGCCTCGTCCCATTTGAAATGTCACCGGTACAGAAACTGCGCAATTTAAACATTTACTGGACGCATGCTTACTGAAAGTGCCAGATAAACCTGCTATAAGCGGCTACGTGAACAGTGGGGATAACTCGCTGTTAACTACCCCGCTGGTCACGGACTGCAGCATCACCTCTGCACAAGATGGGCTGCGGGCGTAACGTCGCCTGGACCTCGCCCGAAGCATCATCAAAGGTAAAGACGAAAGTAAGCATTGAGTTTATGTAATATTGAAGAAGTCATGCACGGCAGCGTAGACGTACTTTTGCCATCATGACGGTCTCAGAAACAAAAATGTGACCGATAAAAAACATGAAAGTTAAGTAAGTCACTAAAATAATAAAAAATCATACTAACCTCTAGTACCTCGTGGTGAACAATGGAGCGAATTCAAGCAGTTTTTTGTCCTATCATTTAAGAGTTCAAATTCCAATTCATCGTTTCAAAACGATATGATTTGCGGAAAAGTATAATGGTAAGAAACTTATAGGTCTATTCCAATGGAATTTTTTTTTGTAGAGGAGATTATCATATCGCTATTGTTTCTTATGTTATCCAGTCAGCAATACGACACATATGTAAAATTGTTTTATCCTTAATTTCCCATGCCCTGCTTGAGTAGTTTTTTTTAACGAGACGTCTATATATACTATCATTGCCTCTTCTGTTCAAGCCGTAAGTGCTATTGACTCATATACAGTGCATGTGATGGTCTCAGAATCAAAAGGACATCAAGACGAAGGAGATGCAACCCTTAATTTTCTCACTTTCTTGTACTGATCTTCAAACTGTTATAATCGAAGTTTTTTGAACCTCCAGCCGATGCACACGTAAATGAAAGACAGAATCAGGTGTTAAATCGAAGAGTAAAAACGTAGAACTTCAGCAGTTACATGGTTACATTTGTGGCTGCAGCTGTGTATTTTCGATGCTTGTAAGGCGTTTAAGCATCCGGCCCCAGGAGGATGAAGCGATCGTATCCTATGTTGAGGATGCGCGTGCTCTTCAAATCAGCAGAAGATGGTTTTGCGTGCAAGCATAAGCATGAAGTGTATGGTCTCGTGTATCGTAAACTGTGCCCAGAGGATGGTCACTGTCAGGGTTCTTTGGGGGGAGGGTCCCGTTTAGCTCTCGCGGGCCGTCCGGCTTGCGTGATCGGTCTCCTCGGACTGGCCGGGGCAATATGATGCCTGTGCGGACGGTCCCAGTAATTTGCACGGGACGTCCGGCTTACTAAGCGCCCTGTAGCTGTAGGCCGTGGCAGCTAGCTGCTTTTGGCTAGAGTGTGGATCCCTCTTTAGGCGCCAGACTATGGCAGACCATGGAAAGACCGAGCGTGCAGCTATCGCAGTGTGGTTCCGCTAAGGCTTTAGCGGAGGGGTCCTAGGAAGACCTGGGAGTGCTCTCTTCGCCGTGTCTAGTCCGTTAAGGCTAACCAGTTCGTGTTCCTGGCCGTGTGCCAGACTACGAGAGCGGTCTTCCTGACAGGTTACCCACTCAGGCGTAACCTGTCCGAGAAAAACGCAGCAATAGGTCTAAGCAAAAACAAAGTTATTTGCAAGTTTTATCTCGGGCTATCTTGCAAATAACAGGTCTCGTACCGCATCGGACCACAGATGATCAAATACAAGATATTACTTAATTCTAGAAACAATACTCTGTTAGCACAATACATATATAAACTTCAGAGAATATTAGTTAAGGTTACACAGATAGACAGTTGTCTCTATCGTATACAGTTGACAACACTAGAGAACAAACACGAGCGTTAAATATACATTCCAGCGGTGACTCAGCTAAGTTACAAGCGTGCGCGACGTGAGTTGAACCGCAACACGTATCACAGGCAGTAGTGCCTACAGCGGCGCAAGCCTGCGCGCTGGAGAGAAGAGTGCGGGGCAACGCACCTAGTAGACGTAGGGCTATTGAGGCAGTTGAATATTACAGAGAAGCAGTAATTGGAGTATAAACTGCGGTTCCCTCTAGGTCGGATGCCGGATGCTAATTTTTTTTAAATTGATGACAATTACTGTCTGCCTGTTATGCCCGTTACTATCATTCGAACCTGGTTTGGCCATCTTCTACCGCATGCTTACAGTAGGCATCACCATTCCTATATTATTATTATTATTATAGCCTGCTTGCAGACTTACAAGTAGCCGTGCATTTGCCTACCTCCATATTACAGTATGGAGGACCATTCATTTCCCCGTAATTACAGCTAAAGTAACTGCCACGCCACGCCAGGTGCCCCCTCACAATCCGACATCAGTCATTCTTCACGCCGCTCTGAGAACAGCATAGTTAATACAAAAAGCGTGAAGTACGTGCAACATTTTTGTCTTAGTTTCCCTCGCTCTGAAATGTGTTGTTATCACGTCCCAGTCGGGTTATCGCGACCTAAAAAAGGTTTTCAAATCACAAAAAGTGGTCACGAAAGCGCCATCTATCGACAAGCGGTGTAAACTTAACAATAATGAGATTCCGTGTAAATTGAAAATTTGTCAACAGAAGCTCGAAGGAATTGCTGGAATGCGGAATTTATTCCTTGCGTACCTGCACAATTTTCGTATTTCCTTCATTTGAAAAGAATGCTTCTGAGCGTGTTTCAGGGTCTCCGTAACCGGTGTCGTAGTCGTTGCTAGCGCTTTTGGGGTTGTTATTGAGAAGCAATTTGTGAGCGGCCTAGTTACCGGTGCAGCACCGGTTATCCAGAAATGGTAATAACCACATGCTTCTGCGGGCGTTGATTGGGCAAAGCGCTTCTGTTTTGAAAACAAACTAGGGTTCGTAAACGGATTGTTGAAAAACTCAAGGTCAAGCTGCGAAAAATCCATGATTGTAAAACAGCGCTAAAAAATTCACGAACAAAATATTTACTTCGTTTACACTTAGCGTGCTTGACTAGCCCAATATTTGCATTTTTTTCGTCATAAAGACGTGAAAAATATCGAGATTATGGGAATCAAACCCAATTACACTAAAATTCAAGGTTTCGGGGAAAATCGCAAGCTTAATAATATGTCAGCGAAGTTCAAAGTTCAGTGGTAAAATAGACAATCAAACAATCATGATACTTTATTAACATTGTTGAAGATTTGCGTTGCTTTTGCTCGCAGCTCACAGCTGCATTTATACCTAATCTTCCAGTATAATAAACTAGGTAATGCTATTTATATTTAATCTCATTCTTCAAAGTGACACCGATGCCCCAGGCGTCGATCTTTCAAACTAACTTACGCGATCGTCACAAAACTGCCATGGAGTGTTGCATTTCTGTATATTCCAACCTCTTAGACCAAACCGACAAAGTCCCTTAATTTACCGCTAATATTACACTAATTGAAACCAAACGCCCAGAAACGAATTTACCCCTCAGATGCATAAATGATTTTGCATTACAACAGCTCAAAGCTTCTCAGGAGATTTAATTCACTACACATTTGAAGAGACATGGAACTTTTCTAAAATAGTGACACTTGTAAAGCGAATTGACTTTACGGTAAACATCTTAACGTCTTGTGGACCCACAGATATGTTTGAAAGACATATAAAATGTTCGAACACTTTGCTCTACATATGAGGAAAAGAAAATTGTTGTATATTGCCCTACCTTAAAAATTTATGTATTTGACAGTCGACAATCATTTTGAACGTATTCTCCACGCCAATCGTTTGAACGTGTTGCTATGCCTGCGAAAACTCTTCGGTACCGTGGGGCAACCAGAAGAGTGTTGAAATGTCAGTCCGAGGCATAGCTGGCCACGATAACGAAAAGACAGTATTGCGATAACCGATAATCGATAACCGAAAACGGTTAACGCGATTACAGATAGTCGAGGACTTTTGGATGGATTTATCGCCCATGCCGATAATCGATTACCGATAAATTCTCGTACGAAAGAAAACACCTCAACCCTTTCAGAAATGATGTCACGAAACATGCTCTTTATTTGAAATAATTTCAGTTTATGCTTTAGAACTTTGGAGGGTAATCTCTTAAAACCATTGACGATACAGATATTTCAAAACATTTTTATCGGATAACAAAACACGCAATTTCGTTTTCGCAATATAGCATCGTCCATACGCCCACCTATGGTCCGAGGTCAGTTTGCAGAATGCGCATTGCTAGAGAACGCACGTAAATGGTATCCGCTCCAACAATGATAGGTTATTCATAGTTTTTGGACACTATAGGTAAAGTTGGTTATGAATAGTGACAGAAACAGCGGCTTCCTTGCATCAAGGAGCATGAGCGACGGAGTTCTGCAGCACTTCTGCACTAATCAAGAGTCTTTCGCGCGGCAAGCTCTCTTGTGCTCAGTCCGACAGGGCGGACGCTGTCGTGCCCTTTTCGCTGCATTCTGCGAAATCACAAAGGTGCTTTTACCGCTTATGTGCGGTAGTTTGGACGAGGCTTGAAACTACGAAGGTTATGCGAGCAAAATTCGTCCGTCCTTTTCCCACGTGACAGTAAATGCAAGGTTACATTCAATATGACCCGATATTCGGCTCGAAATCGTTTATTTACTAGAAATAAATGTCTAAGCAATACTTTCGAGGCAAAATAAAAAACGTTTAATTTATATTTTGAATCATGACTGCCACAATTTGAGCTTTATTAATTCCAAATGCAAGCGTCTTCATTACTAGATTGTTAACTTGCATCTTCCCATAACCAGACGAGCTTCTCATTACCTGGATTGGAACGTATGGATGGTGGGCGGTGGGCTAAGAAGGTCCACCTGTGTAATGTCCGCACCAGCAAATGGGAACGACTGTGTAGACGCACAGTTGATGTTTGTCGGCTGCCCGTTAGGTGGGCACACCGGGTGCACCTAAGCGAGGGGAAGATGAGTGGCGAGTGCTTGTGGAAGCAGGCGAAGGTTAAAATTGGAGTGTGCTGCAATGGAGGAAAGAAATTGATATGCGTGTGCAGACAAATAAACTAAATAAATGGCGGGAGGTATGGAAGAGAAGCCAACTCTAGTATGGTATAGAAATAAGGAATGTCCCTGGTATAAAACTTGGTATGATGGCAGTAGAGGTAGAGACCTGCTATTGCAAGCACGGTCTCAGGCTCTCAGCGTGAATGTTTGCACCAATAGGTGGAATGAGCTTAAGATTTGTGAATGCCAGATATGTGACTGCGATGGGGTGAGGATGCAAGTGTAGAGCATTTAATGTTGGAGTGTGTAGCATATACATAGGAGAGTGAGGTGATGATGCAAGTGGTACTGGAAGATTGGGGCGCGCAAGAAGGTGTGGTGTACGAAAGAACCGGTCTGGAGTGATTGACCCTAATGCTTGGGTGTAATGGAGTGGCAAGTGTGAGGATGATTGAGTATGTCGAGGAGTACATAGCAAGGGTTTGGCGTAGAAGAAAAGCAGCTATTAGGGGTAGATGATTATAGCATTGATGTTGTTGCGCGGCCTGGTTTTGCAGGTGTGGGTAGTCTTGTTTGTTGTGGTGGGGATTTCTGTGCTGATGGGGATGCCGCTAAGCTGGAGAGTCACTATTATTAATAAAACACACCAAAGAGGTGACTAATTATGCTTGGATCCCAGTAGTGGTGTTGCTTACACGTTGCCACATGTTGCATGAATTTGGGTGGTCGTTGCTCTTTGTGGTGGGGTTGGTGAGGGTGGTGTGGTATTGGGATGCCACTGTGCTGGAAAGTTACTAATAATGCTTGGCTCTCTGCCATGGTGGTGCTTACCCTGTACCACATGCCCTTGCTTTTTTTTTCACTGTTTCTCAGGGACCAACGACGCGGAGGTGTGTTGTCTGTTGGTGGCCTCCTGTTGGCCAGATGCTGCACTTCTCCAGCTCGTTTACTGTGCGTACCTGTGCACTGCCTTGGTGCCGGTGCGTGGGACTGTGCTTGCCTCTTTGGTCTGGCTGCCCTACTCTCGGGCGGCCTGGGCTTTGGAGCCTGCAGAGGTGAGTTACAGTGTCTCGTGTAATAGTGACCCGAGCAGCTATCGTGCTCCAGAGTGCTGGCAGTGACCAGTCACCTGTGGTGGCATAGTCTGGTAGATATTGCTTTTTTGGAATGTAATGTTGCACTGTGCAGGTGTATCGATTCAAAGATGTGATATTGCCGGGTTTTCATACCCTCTTGCACATCAACCTGCTACTTTAACTGGAACCAGATTTGGTATAATCTGGTAATAAAAAATACCAGTTGGCTACTCTGGTGCAGCTTGAGCAGGCTCCGATGACCACCACAGCTCACCACCACCAATTTTTTTATTTCTTGCTTGTCTTATTCGTTAATGTTATTCTACCTGGGACAAACGTTCTGTACGCAGACGACAGAAGATGGCTACAGGTTCTGTAAGCTTTCGTCAGAAAATGGCCGTAGGTTCCGTAAGCATGCAGCAGAGGATGGCCATTGATTCTGTAAGCATGTGAGTGAAGATGGCCACAGTTTCTTCATGCAGGTGGCAGAGGATGGTCATATAGGTTCTTTAAGTATGCGAGAGAGAATGATCATAGGTTCTGCCAGCATTCGGCGAAGAATGACCATAGGCTCTATAAGCATTCGGTGGAGCATGACGACAGGTTCTGCAAGTAAACGCTATAAGATGATCAGAGGTTCTGTAATACGGGTAGGAAATGGTCATACGTACCGTATATATAGACGGTAGAGCATAATACGCATATTTGCAATAGTGAGAGGGCGAGGCTATAGGCACGCGTACCGTAGGTTAGAGGCAGATCAGGGCTGCTGATGTCAGTACCATCATCAGGCGGTGTAGGAGGCGCTGGAAGCGGTGCAGGAGGCGGTGGAAGCGGTGGAAAAGGAGGTGGTTGCGGTGGAGGCGGCAGTGTGGCGATATGAGCGAACTCTGAAATACAGTCAGCATTTTATCAACGTCTATTCGGTATCAGAATGCGAAATATGGCAAGGGTTTCAGCGAGAATATTGTCGGTTGAAGTGTACCACTAAATTTGCTTTCGATATTTCTATGGACAACTTAGGAAAATAGATTACACGACTCTCATGGCTTCCTCAAACTTTCAGTTTCATGCCTCATAAACTCAGGAAATATCTATTAATGACTACACAAGCTGTCGTGTGGGTACAGCACTCATGTGCTGCCTTCTCAACGAGTTTCTTTATTAACCCTTCCTTCCCATCAATACTGTACTGTATATTGATATAATTGTATATTTTATCGTGTTACATGGAACATATCGCCATGTTTTTCGACTTAAGTCCATCCAACTTCCCGCTCCTGACTGGCTGCTTCCTTACACTGAACTCAGCAAAGCCCGTTCGAAATTTATAGCCATTTATCGGTTGCCTTCGAGTAAATAGTGAACGGCATTAGATAATATTGGATAGATGCCAAAAAATTTTCGATTGGGTTCATGGCTGTCGTAAATTACAGGAAGTATGGGCAATAACTGCTCTTATTGTTTCCTTCGCGCCAGGAATATAGCACTGCTTATTACTGTTGGTTAGGATTGAGCGCCTATCCAAAGAAAGCTTGAGGCCCCATCCTCAAATATTTCGACTTGTCAATGTGACGTCATGCGCCGATATATGGTCACGGCTCAGTTTTATGTTACTCCGGGTAAATCCTCCCGTTTTACTCTCTGTTTCCTCCTGCTTCCGTTTGTTAGATTCATGTTTATTTTATTGGCAAGCTGCATGTTGCATCCTTTTTTTAAACACTGATTGATTTTTGGTGGAGTCTGAATACACAAAACACAGTTTGGTATTTGACGGAATTTGACTATGCAAAACGCTGGATAGCGTTTGGTGGAGTTGGACTGCAGAAAAAGCGGATTTTGTTTTGAACTAACAAGAACTTATGCACAATAGATACTCTGAATAAGGTACTAACTGGGGGAAGGGCAGTCACTTGTCCACAATTTTCCTTTGCTTAAGGATAAAGGAAATTTATCCCCAACAGAGGACTACAGTCTTCTGTTGGGGATAATTTCCATTGTCGCTAACAAAGGACTACGGTAGCATATCCACGCTTTGATTTTGAGAGGAAATTACTCTGGACAGAAGACTGGGGTACTCTGTTCGGGATAACTAGAGGACAACTGTGATTTAGTTGCTTGTTCAGAACATTCTCTTGTTCGGGATTCCCCTATTCGGAGTATCTACTGTACGTGAATGCAAGTTTTTCTTTACACAGTAAAATAACGAGCTGTTCTAGAAATTACACACTCCCGATTGGAGGGCAATTATGTTTTCTTCCGATTGCGTATTGCAGAGTCTGAAATAACGCTTGCCTATGTTAGCTTGTGATAATGTATCGAATGAACTTGCGTAGATACTCTATGAACATTTCTTACCTGCAAGCAGTCACTAACCACGCCATTGAGAGAACCAGCGGGTGTAATGGTTTCTTCCGAAACATTATATCATTAGCTGATTGATGTTCTAGCCTATGGATGCTAATGTTATACCGATGAAAATCATCTGATGCTGAAACTCAGGTTGTTTTGACCATTGCTGAACAACGGCAAATTACATAGTTCATCCATGGCTCTAACGATCCTATTGAAGATTGTCTTAAATACCTACCTATATCAAATACTAATATTTTCATCGGCAGCTTGCATTGTTCTGCATCATTATCCTACAATTCGTCACTGCCTCCGTAGTGGAAGTTGAACACTATGCAAACAATGAGAACAATTCCTCCAGCGGGCTTGTTACTGTATAAGTAAAATCTACAGGTTTACCTGTAGGCTACATACGCGTCGCATCAAGGGCGAGGAGACATTATTCGGCTTTAAAAATAAGTATGCCGCGCGGAAGAGCGCGTACCATTCTACTTTTAACCCAATACTTTAATGATGAGGTCAGCAATAAACAAGTATTTTAGCGTGACAAAGTCAATGATTAGGGCTTAAACTGGGACGACCGTCCCACTACTAAGTACTGATACAGTTCTCATAATAAAGCTATGCTTGAGAGAGCAAACGTCATTATTAAAGCACGGACATTGCTTAAGCTACTTAAAAAACTGTAAGATTTTGTAGCTTTGGCTTAAAAATTAATGCTAGGGCTTAGAAATGTTTGCTAGCGCTTAAATTATTTTTTTTTCTATTTTTTTATGGACTTATCGTATACCTACTTATTTGTTGCTCGCAACAAGCCAGTACTATGAGAGAATAGTGCGTACATAGACACACCACGTAGTCTACTTTACGTTGCTCTGTAGCACAGCTCTAAAAAAAAATGGTGTGACTTCTGCATAGCGTTTTACTTGAAGAGCCCCATTGTCCCCACCAAACTTACAAACTTTCTTACTGGGTTTTGAAAATTTTGCTTATTTTGGAAACCATTTAAACGTTTGTATCAATTACAATATTACACACGAGGCACAGCGTACTCAGTTGAAAAAAATGTCTCAAGCGAACTGCCTAGAGCCTACATTTTCTGCTTTGCGCTTCAGTTTATTGCGTATATTTGTTGTAATTTAGTTTGAAATCTTATAGAATGTACCGTTTTATCTCTTTTTTAAGTGTCTCTCAACGAAGATTTTAGACAGTAGCTGAGTTGGGTTTAAATATTTCATCTCTCTTTTTGTACCACAACCTAACGGAGCAATTAACCGTCTAGGGGTCTCGTCGAAGTGGCCAATTCACTGACACGCGAATTTTGTGCAGCTTTGCACCACATATGTGACAGTTGTGGGGCTCTGTGCAACAGCGTCTACGAAAACAGAAAATACCATTTTTTTCCTGTCGCTTTTTGCTACAGCTGTTGATGAAAATTTATAAACACATTGAAAAATTTTCGTACTCTTTTAATGACCTGAGATTAACGTTGCGTATTCTATTCGATAATCAAATTTATTTACTTTGCAAAAAATATATAAACGCAATTCGTTTAGTCTTTAAACAGATGAAAAAAAAGAGGGTTTTATTTTCTTCCCATTCTGTTGCCGAAACTTTCAATTACTAATTGAGGCTACAGCGGGAAAAAAGCTAATTCCACGATGGCTGTTACTTTTTATTACCTGAAGCGGAACGCCCAAGGTCTATGCCCTCTTAGAGTTGTTTTTCTCGTTGTCATAGTCCCAAAAATGTTTAAAACATCACGGAAAATGATACCTTATATGTTTGTTTTAAGCGCTTATAACTGGAAAATGTTGGTGCTTATTTTGCTTAGTATGTTTTCCCGCCTACAGTTCAATGCTCAAATTCGTCAACGTAAGCGGCTATTTTGAGTGCTATGCTTGCTCATTTTTACAGCTTAAAGCGCTTGAACCTTTGTTGCTTAATGTCCGGGCTCTAGTCATTACTATTCCCATAGCATGCTTCACTGGAGAGTCTCTGAATAAAAAAATACCTCGTATCTTGCTGGCTCTTCTCTCATCAAAAAGCAAGCCTGGTACTCTCTAAGTATTTCTTCCACAATGTAAATGAAATTTTCAGATAATCTTACCTGTGCAGCAAATTACGATGTTGAGGCCTTGGAAGCCACACACGGTGGGTCGGCGACGACCGTAGGTGACGAACAGGTGAAATGCAGAGGGGCAGTACGCGAGCACCCGGCAGACACCCGGCGTGGGGTAACCGCTGCCTGATGTATCGACGCACATGTCGCCCTCACGGAGAACGGTAGCGGGGGCGAACACAATGGGCCCTGAACACGAAAGGAGGCTTGTAATACTTTTGGCCATGGGCCTGGCTATAGAGTTAGCCATGGAAGCTGAGAGGTTCATGCTTATTTGTTGACTGGAGGCCCGAGTACGGTTCTGCCTCACATTAAACTGTTTTGGCAAGCCCTGGTTAGTAAGGGAGGGCTGTTACTGCTATAGAGTCTGTTTCCCATACTGAAGTAACACAGATTATAATATTGGAAGGGAGATACAAGCTTCACTCGAAACAAATCTTAAAAATACATGGGATATAGGCTACACTGCTAAAAAAAATCCTGTCGTGAACTATAGTCTGACCATTTTGTCAAGGCAATTCGGTCGTGGTCAAATTCCTCCATTGCGGTACCAATTCAGTGGGTATTTCTGATATTTCTCTATATACAGGTAGTGGGCAGGGCTAAGATATGGGCCGAACAAAATCACTGAAATATCCGTAGAATTGGCTACGCTATAGATGAATTTGACCGCGGCCGAACTATATCTTGATAAAATGGTCGGACTATAATAGGTTGCCCAACATTGGATATACTTTATCGCGATGCTTTACATATATATGATTATGAAGCATTGAATGCATAAACGCATTGTGTTGAGTGTTGATGTTAAGATGAAGACAATTTGACTGCACTCTCCACAGGGAAAGCCACTCGCACTGGTTCGAACTGCAGATGTAGGCCAACTGGTCCCAGACGACTAAGTATAGCTGCAGTCGGCCACTGGTCGCTAAGAACTATAGCACCAGCGATAAAAGGTTCAACAACACGCACAGCACTTGCCCTCCAATTTCCAGGCAAGATAAGTGCCCCCACGGTAGATGTGCATTGCATACCAAACAAGTTTGCAGACTTAGCTCATCGGGTGTCACAGAGATCTCTCACCAGGTTCGGGGCTCGATTACATCACCTTTAGCGCACTAAATCAGCACGCAAGGCCGCTGCTGTCGAGTCAACGTGAATGAAATAACAAATTTGTTTGATGAGCTTATAGCTTAGACGCTCATTGTCAAGCATCACACTAATGCTATCAAGCGTGAAACAGTACGGTGGAGAATACACGTCAACAAATATGTAAACAATCAGATGAAGTGGTCAGTACTGTCGTAGTCCTTTATGTGCTAATGTGAAAGACTTTGAGCTAAGTGTTGTGTTACTCGGATGAAGTCAGAACTTCACGGCCAATAGAACACCCGTTGCTCTTACAGAATTGATCATATTGAAGCATTATTCTGAGGAGCGTCGAATTTGCTACTTGGAGAACTCCTACGGTACGCTTCAGAGTAGTAGAGTTTCTTACCACTTACTTGAAAATGCTGTCATTTTGATGACTGCATTTCGAAGTAAATGGTTATTATATTGACTGGATTCCTATACAAAGAGCAGTCATCACAACTGCAGTAAATTTGAATATAGCTTTTGAGCATTTACAGTAGCTACCTATCGGCCTGCTGGTGGACGTCATTATATTGTATCTTTTATAAAATTCACTTTATTCATTTTTAAATTCAGCCAAGTGGCTCCCATAATATGAAGAGAAGTTTTCTATTATAGACTATAACAATGACGTCATCAATCTAGTATAAATATCATTATGTATAGTGAGCGATAAGCCGCGAGGTTCGGAGGTAAAGGCCCAAAAAGCACAAAGTCCTCAAGCCACCCAACGCTAGAAAGAGGAAATGAAAACACGAGACACCGAAAGTGACAAAAAAAAAAAGTCATACGAGAATCAATCATGGGAGAGGAAACAATTGATGTTGGCTTTAAAGCATACAAATTCCTATCTAAAAAGGAAAAAAAAATCCCAAGTAGTGCAAAACCACAGTGCAGTAGGCTACGGTAACTCACGATTTTGCACAGGTTCAACTTGTATGTATATAGGGGCAATTTTGACTAAATTGTCTCTGCCCATATCAATTTGAATTTGGATTGAGATTATAAGTAACTGAAGCAAAAAGTGTCGCTTTGAGGCAGAGTAATGTAAGAAACACCAATAAAATATACATTAGGGCATTTAATTCGCTGATATTAATCTCACAAATGTATTATCTCGCACTTGTTCTAAGAAAACCAAATTTGAGAAGAATATTGAACGATGCAGGATGAAGAACAGTGCAACTTGTTACTGATAATAAATTAGAATGACAACTGAACAGAGTGATGGAAAGCAGTGTGGGATCAACTTAC
>LQNS02278091.1:4935130-4954661 GCA_001587735.2 Parhyale hawaiensis | reverse complement strand
GGAAAAAGGTACAGCCCACTTAAGCTATTATCGCACCCGCCCACCAAGAATACAGCCATGATAATAATTTAATCTAGTTATGTAAATTTGAACTCAACGCTGAGTATAAAATTTTACACTTGTTCTAGTAAATTTACAGCTAATTTAATACCAATTGTCTCTTATGTTACTTTTTAGTATTTTTCCTATGTTAGTACTAAGCATGAAAACCTCAGGATACTGTGTCCTAACCTTGTTGGACACAGTCTCCAGATGAGAAATAAATGGCATTATTATTATTATTATTATAAATGTCAGACCTGAGAACCGATAAGACGATGAACTT
This sequence comes from Parhyale hawaiensis, assembly GCA_001587735.2. NCBI lineage: Eukaryota > Metazoa > Arthropoda > Malacostraca > Amphipoda > Hyalidae > Parhyale > Parhyale hawaiensis. The sequence goes on along the minus strand of LQNS02278091.1, from coordinate 4,954,336 downwards.
ACCAGATCACCCTATCTGATGCCAACAACAGTCACTTCTTTCAAAGATGCCGTATGATAAATTTCCAACATTAAGAAAAGCAGGAAAAAGTAATGCATGAAGATAACTTAATGATGAATATTTTCTAAGAGAACGTTTTATGGTGAAAATAAATATACCCGCAGTTACTATCGCGTCCGACAAAGTTAGCGGTCGTCGACGTCAGGGCTATGCAGCTCGATAGTTTACAAAGATCAAGTTATTTCACGAAGAAAAGGATCATTAATTGAATTTTTCTAGGAAATTAACATTCATTCGTAAATACTCAAGTTTATCTGAATAAAACAAACATAAAACAGCCCGGCCAACAAAATATTTGAATCAGTACATTTGACATTGCCGTTGGCGCTAGTATTGCGACGATAGCAAAAATAAGTTGATGCAAGCTGTTGCCTATTAAGTATACAGTCGTAAAAAATTCGCCACGGCACGACCAGAATCATGCATGCACAATTTGCACATGCCACTGTGTCTTCCAAAAGGCTGTAGCCTAAAAATATGTATTTGGGCACCAGTGGTATAGATGAACAACTTAGCGACTCCAATGATCTGTAACTTATTTATAAACAGAACAGTGCTGTTAGCCGGTCAAAAGAATGTACTGCGTTCAACAGCCCAGCCAGTTTCACGAGAAGATACCAACCTTTCGTCAAAACAATGTGCGGCGGTCACCACCCATCTGTCATTGATGAGACTCCCACCGCACAGCCACCTGACGGCTCCTGTACTAGCATCCGTCCATCCCAGCAGCGCCTGGGGAAGTTAACAGCTCTGATATGTAACATCAGTTCAATCTTGTGATACAATAGAATATGGTCTTTCTTTTTTGTTTAACTAGCCGCTCTCATAGAAATTCCACAGTTAATTAGTGTTTTGGTTTACCTTAGTTTCACTTGAAGTTGAGGTTCTAACTTAACCGACCCCGTCTAAACAAATATCCGCCTCTTAACTCAGTCTACAGTTACTCCGTGTATCTTACACCTTGTCTAACCTCTCTTAGGTTCCTGATTTCACCTGTTAATATCGTATGTATTTCTTCTGTCAGCTAAGAAATCTCGCTTGTGTCTCTATACGGACGTAGAGGTACTTCTTGTTTTGTGCTCCTCTTTCCATGTATTTGCTGTACTATATTAAAGTCGTTTGTTGTATACTCTGGTATTGTATTTAATTCCGTGCGTAGGTGAGTTCTAATTGTGTTCATCACCGTACTTCAAAGCAGAGTAATGTTATCAGGCTACAGTGAAGAATGGTGAAAGAATATCGTTTCGGTAAGATTTTCTTGTTTATTTATATCATAATATACCAGACTTAGAAGATACCATCCAGGAATAAGTAGCAAACATGCTACTATATAGATACAGACAACAAGGTACGAGGTCTACATTTGAATAAGTGCTACATGCAGAATGCCGTAGACAATACCAAGCACTGTAATGCTAAGTACTGAATGATCTGATGCTTCAATCCGCAAGCACCTTAAATATCTGTAATAGCCGGCTTCATTTAGAACACCGGCAAGTTCCGGCGGAATTGGATCGTCCGACACACTAAATTATCTCTGTTTATGAAACTAATAATTATATCTGAAACTCTGGCTACGGATTTTCAAAGACAACTTTTACAGATATAGGTTCCGGCAGGAAGGTTCTAAATAATCTTGGCTGTCTTTCGCATTAGCAACGCTGGTAAGCGAACACATTTAGCATGGGAAAAGATATCCGACCTTTTACCTCCTCATCTGAGTGTCTGACCTGTAGACGGTTGTCGCATCCGCTAACATGAAATCGAATGATGCAAGAAATGCGTCTACACATTTGAATGCTAAAGCTGACACATTAGAATGTTGGATGTGCCAAACGCATATATAACATTTGTACGCCATTTTTGTGCTCTGTTTCCCACAGCTTAGAGATAATTTAGCCATTCATAGTCTTACATGTTTCAATATTTTGCGAGTGTTAGATTTTTTTGCACTATTACGAGACCCGTGGATATTGCTCAGTAACCTATAATTTTTCTGCTTTGTTTGATACAATAGCTACAACAAAGTACCACAGACTCGGCCAATTTCTTCAGTCACAGTAGCGTAACCCTCTGTTGCCAAGATGTCATTATTTTTCCTTGGATTCGTACATTCGCTTTATAGAATACTTTAGAGTGGAAATGTCCAACACTACCCTCTGTATGCTTCCGCACCGTATCTTAGCAACACATCTGGCTCTTTTAAGAACGTCGAGCAAAATAAACATAACAGGGCGCAAAATAAAAAAATGAAAATCGGTAGATATGAAACGGGTGAAATGATTTTCATGTCTTTACTACTGACTGAAAATTTTCAAGAAGAGAAAAAAAAAACACATCTACAGTTGAACTTTCTTCCAGCGAAACTCAGAGCTTCTTGCAAGTTGAATTTTCTCTGTCTATTAGTGAAAGAGTAACAGTCTTATTAATACAGAAATGAACTAAGGAGCGAAACAACGATTGAACTAAGGAAGGGAAGTAGAGAGAAACACGCACACCATAATTACAGATAATTATATAATGTTTAACTTTGCCACTGATATACTGTAAGTGGATATGAAACACAATGAAGAGGGCCTGGTAGAGTGTACTCCGTGGCGGTTCGTGCATTTGGGCCAGAGAGGCCGGGCCCCACCAACATATTGAAGGAAAACATAAACTAATGCAAATATGTATAAGGGTAATTCCTAAATAATGATTATTTGAACAATGTAGGACCTAAATTTAGCACAGAAATGAATCTTTTCCTCAGAGTAGCTTCCAATTGAATGCAGAGGGCTAGTATCTTCAGGCCTATTCTATTTTTCATTTTCTGACACGTGAGAAACGACCAGGAACCGCGCAGTGTCGGAGTTTTCTATGTAACAAAATAGTAGACAATGCAGGCTAGCGGCCCCTGGCCCCAAGCAGCTCCCTACCACGGCTGCCAAATCTAAGGGTTTTCCCAAAGTTCTTGGGTTTTCTCTTAACGTCTCAAGTTCGATTCTGTTAACCATGGCTTTTTCGTAAGGACAGAAATACAACTCATGAGCTCGTCAATCATATTGATTAAGTAATAAAGTACGTGTTTTTATTTTATTTACTTTTAGATGCTACCAGTGATGTTTATTGTCACATCTTTTTATTTTGCAAGGTGCGACGGTGGGATTCTCAGAAATCTATCTCATTGACAACCTAGTTTCCTCTTTTTGCTAGTGTCGGGGTGTGTCATGACTGCGTGGGGTGTATGGCGCTACCATACTGGCCTATGGCAGCTGGTCCCACTTTTTCAAATACACACGAGCTGCCACTGATTATATTTAATTAAATCAACACTGAATGCGCTTTAGTTATCAATACTCGCATATCACGGGTAACTGCAGTGTGAGTACAGTTACCGTCGGAGAGTGACAGGTATTGCTACGTCTACTTTGTAATGAAGAATATCACGCTGCATTTGTGTGTAACGTTCTTACCTAGAGTCCTTGAGTCATTTATCTTCAATCGGCTTTGCAAAACTGAACTTAAAGTTATTTACGCAAACGTCTCCCTAAAAGAATAAAACTGATGCCAAAGCGCCAGTTTGGCCCTCGTGTACCTCGATAAACGTACTGCAGCAAGGACATACAACTTATATACAGAACAGTGAGTTTTGAGAGTATGTATAGCTCGAGCCTATAAAGAGATTTTTAGAAAGCGTTATGTCTTGAGATCAACGGGTAAGCCATTTCATATGAAAGCTGGGAAAGATGATCAAAGCGAAGCTGAGAAGTCTTAAGCCACTCAAGGGCTCCATGGGAAATTCTACCTCGGAATTATGAAAATAAATTGGCGATTAAAATTGTGCTGCGTATGACGAAAGTTACCATATATGTTTACCATTTACATATAACCTACGTTCTGACATAAGAGAACATTAAAAAGAGTCATATGTATTGCATCGAGTAATCAATTGTAGCATGTGACAAATCCGAAGCAAACGTTTCCAGACAAGTAAGAAGGCGTTTGGACGCTCTGATGATATCCCTGCTGTGTTGAACTTAACCCAGGGTCCATAGCCTCCATTAGAATCTAATATCCTAGTACAAGAGGGCTCGGTATCGGGTTTCTAGTACTAAGAGTAAACTTCTTGGACAACTCAAAACCAAAATGGAGTAAAATTTGCTGGTAAGGCAAACACTGATTTCCTGATACAACAACTTGGCTAGTGTTACAAAAACTTTGGCACTTAAGAGAGGCAGGGTTGCATGCATTGCATGCCGTTTTTCATGGTATAGGGCTCACCACTGATTATGCATATGGGGTCTTTGCTGAAAGTAGAAAAACAATGTAGTGGTTGGGGTGTTCTCCTGACTTGAAGCCAGTAAAATACCGTTGGATCACGCTTATAAGAAAGCTCTACTCCGGTAGAATGCTGTGCAGGTCTAAGTAGGATTTTGAGAAGCCTTTCTCACACCTGTTATGTCATCGGGTGCAGTTCAACGTTTAACAACTTCGACGAAAAGAATTCTAATGTCTTCTTCCTCTTAATAAAGTGGTTGTAACGTAAAATATCAAATGCATCACATTAGCAAACTTGAGGTTTGTTTCTTGCACCGGCGTTGTTTTTCAATTAAAGATATTTAAAGGAAAAATATTTTCTGTGGCATGCAGGGCTATAATTTTTTTTAAATTATCATCTATAAAAACAGAAGGAGAGCAGCCCTTGTAGGAAAAAAGCCCCCCTCCCCCCAATATAATAATACATAATAAAGAAATGAGCCTCGGTAGGAACAACCACCGCCTGTGCAATATAATGGATAATTATTGACTGAAGTCAGTTATTTCGATCACATTATTAAAGTAAGCTAAATTATGACACTCTAAGCTAACCTAACGTGAAAGAATTTAACCTGTCCTATCCTAACCAGGCTTCACGTACTCTAGCCTAACCTATTTTCATCTATCTAAGCTTAACACCATAATCTAACCTATAGCATAACCTCTCGTAATTTAACTTGTATGATCTACATGTATTCCAACTTAATCTCACCTGTTCGAAAACCTGACCTATCTTAGTCAAACCTAACATAACCTATTTGACAGGCGGTTACCCATACAAAAATATTAAAATTTAGTTAAGCACAACATAGTTTGGTGTATTTTAATATAACGTACTGCAAACAGCTGAGTTAAATTGATAAATATGCTACTTTTTGTTGTATAGGCTGGGTTTTATTTTTTCTGCTGAGGTATTTTTTCTACCGCAGCTTCTTTCCTCTCAGGCCATTTCTCCGACTATCTAACTGTGTTGCTATACTCGGTATGTAGAAATATCACCCTTGTGCTTAGAAAACTTCTTTGGTAAACAACTGTAGTGCACGTCCACCACGGCCCCGCTGTAGACTGTATAGTTCACGAGCCGTCTACTATTCTGCAGGCGATGGAGCCAGCTGAATCCCTTTCCACAGAGCAGAATCAAATTTGGTATTCACTGCGGACCTTGCCATGAGCTGTACGACCATTGTCCTGCTGTGCGAAGACCGCAGGTATATTCGCTCACAAACGCAGACCCATATTTGACAAACGATGAGGTTTGGTTAGGTGATTCCCCAACGGTGCGCGGCGCAAAGCTTAATGTAAAGTGAAAATACACATTTAATTACGGCATTCTAAGTTGATATAATCCTGTGGCAATATGTATATAAACTTTGCGAGTATTGTACTATTTCAGTTGGCAGTGCGTCGAAAAATTTTACTGTAAATGCTGCAGAGGTGCGCCGCAAGTGCATGTATAAACAGCTCAGTAACCACTCGTCTACAAAAGGAGCGTTTGCTGTAAATTCCTCGAATGGTAAATGAATCGAAAGTAAATGAAAGAAACAACTAAGTGCACATATAACTGAGCGAGAGTAACCGGAACGAGCCTGCCTGTCTGAAATAAGAAATAAGTGTAAATCGGAATAAGCACGAACCGGTATAGCGTAAAACGAAATACACGCGAATTGGAATAACTAACGAAACATTTGAATGGTGTCGGAACCTTAGTTTAGCCGATTTCAACCTAATATTGCTTAACCTAACCTCATCTAACCTATGCTGTCTTAACCAAATGTAACATTGCGGTTACCTAACCGAACCTAATGTAACCTAACGTCATCTCCACCCTCACTGGTTCCAAGTCGCATGCATGTATTCCAGCCGCACGCGTTCCTGTTGGTCTCCATCAGTTTCGTGTGCTTTCAGCTCTCCTAAATGAATTGAACAGGTACTATTCAACGAATTTACCATTCGATAAAATTACCATTAGATGAATTTTCCATCCCATGAACTTACCATTCGATAAAACTACCATTAGATGAATTTTCCATCCCATGAACTTACCATTCGATAAAACTACCATTAGATGAATTTTCCATCCCATGAACTTACCATTCGATAAAACTACCATTAGATGAATTTTCTATCCCATGAACTTACCATTCGATAAAACTACCATTAGATGAATTTTCCATCCCATGAACTTACCATTCGATAAAACTGTCATTAGATGAATTTTCCATCCCATGAACTTACCATTCGATAAAACTACCATTAGATGAATTTTCCATCCCATGAACTTACCATTCGTAAAACTACAATTCGCTGAAATTAACATTGGATGAAATTAACATTCGATGAGTTTACCGTTCCACGAATTTACCATTCTGTGAAATTACCATTCAACCACATTACCATCCGATAATTTACCATTCGATGAATTTACCATATGATGGATTTACCATTCGATGAAGTTACTATGCAACGCATTTACCATTCGATGAATTTATTATTCGATGAGATAGCTATGGGATGAATTTATGGTTTGATGAATTTACCATTCAATGAGTTAAGTATGCAATGAATTTACCGTTCAATATAGTTACCATTTGATGAATTTACTATGAGCCAACTTTTCCGTTCGATAAATTCACTATGCGATGAATTTACCCATTGATGAATTTACTATTTGAAGAATTTTACCACAATGAATTTAAAGGCTCTAGAAGAAGATCGAATCACATTACGCACCGTCCACGGCCAGGCGTTGAGGCCTGATGGATCTCCTCCCACGAAGCAGTGTATGAATCTAGATGATCCAGAGCCAGGGCTGTAGATGGGCAGTCTAGATAAACCACAATCCAGCAGGTGTGGTCGCCACCCGCATCCTGATGAAAAATCACACCAAAAGGTGTAGCAGATGCTTTCTTTACGTTCCTGCTGAGGCTTTGATTAGTAAATAGAACACATAGTCAGTCGTAGCTGCAGCTTTCATTGTATATTTTGTCAACGACTTTGAAGAACCAAACTTGAATTTCCTCCTTTAAATTTTGACAAGTAGCAGTTGATAGTGTTGCAGTTTTATAGATGATATATTAGCATTTCTTTATATTTTGCTGATTTTAACACCAGTTCTTGCAATCTTACCAACATTATCATTTTTCAGAATTACAGTTGATATTAATTATGCTTCTTACCAATAGTTTCATCTTCATAAACATATTTGCATGATTCTTTCTTTATCTTCTATATTTTGTCACTAAAATTTTCATCAGAATTATGTCTTTGTACCTTTTCTCTCAGTTTTTTTGAACTACCGCTATACAAGAATTAAACAATGTGTATCAATTTTTTACCATAATTATTATGAAGAACCTACAACCACGCAAGAAAAAAGTCTTCAGCAGATATACAGAAAAAAGTCAAAACATGAAATATTCGTAAAGAATGTAGTTTAGACCAATTTACTGGGCATTTGTGAACCATGCGGCTTTTGTACTTAGCGGACAAAATAGGTTTGTTTTACTTGTAAAGAAAGAACTAATATAGTACTGAGCAGACGTACTGGAGCAAGAGAACGCTAGACCACGAAGCGTGGAAGTTTAATTAGGGCTGACTAATATGCTTGTCACAGGTGATGCTTCCATTAGTATCTTTATGTATTTCCTCATAATTCGCTATGCACGATGCTGATTAAAATGAACAAATAACTGCATAAATAAATGATGTAGTTTGTACATACACCGTAATTAATTTATAGGTAATGACCATCATATAGTATATACACTGTTATTAGAAGGGAAATGTGATCTTATATATATATATAGGCTGTGTTCACACGTCCCTCATCGTAACGCGTTCACTCAAACTGATGGACGCGACGCGTTGATTTGATAGAAACAGCTGCAGCAAACGCTGGAGACTGATGGATGTCCTTTTTTCTTAAGACACTGCGTCATTTAAGTTCAGTAAACAGAACCTATAAATAATGAATTTATCCTCTATAGCGTTTTGAAATCATGAATAAGTCGACAAAAATGCTTTTTTTATCGTTACATTAACGATCAGAAGCACGGTACTCCCGTTAAAGGAAAGAAAACTAGATTAACCTGAAAATGTTGTAAGAACACGGACGCCATCTTCGATTTGCTAGCCCGGTTGATTCCTCTCTACTGATTTCTCTTCTATTGGTTTATGAGGCTATATACAGTTTGAAAATAGGCTGTTCCTATATATACCAAAATCAGGCTATTAGATTATCGGATACGAATGTGACTTCAAACAGACGCGAAAATATGAGCAAAAATTTAAAGATAACTGAACGTGCGGCGTCTTTCATTTGAATGAAGAGCACTTCTACATGTGAACACAGAAAAAGTTGACGTACAGTTCGTGTTCATTTTCGTGATTGAACGCATTACGATGAGGGACGTGTGAACTCGCCTTTATGCGCATCTGCATAAATGAGAGTGCTAAGGTTGGTCATACCTACAGTAATCGATGGGAAGAGGCTCGTCATACGTACTGAAATCAGGAGGTAGAGCAGGACTGCTGATATCAAAGCTGCCGACGGATTCCAAAGGCTTGCGAGGTGAATCTGGTGGAGGAGGCTGTACTGGTGGCACTGTTTGGAAGGAAGTATTCTGTATAAAAAAGTATAGATGGTGATATGTGAACGGGAATCAGTACTATGTAATAATTCAAGTCGTATTTTTATTTATTTATAAATATATTTATATTTTTCCTGTCTCGCTGTATGGAAATAAGATAGGAAGAAAATAGACAAATCTATTAGTTCTCTGGGAATAAGATAGGAAGAAATTCAAGTGCTTAAGACTTGGCAAATCTATTAATTTTCTGGTCAATGTATTTTGGTAGCATTTAATGAGTAGGATAGGAAGAGATTTAAACGCTAAAGACTAGGCAAATCTATTATTTTTTGGTCAATGTATTTCGGTGCCATTCAATGCATAAGATTGGAAGAAATTGAAGTGCTGAAGACAGATGAAATTTTTTACTTTCTGGTCAATGTATTTCTGTACCATTTAATGAAGGTTTCTCTATAAAGCACGGCCTAAGAAAGATGAGACTTTAGAAGGTTAAAAAATCTCACGGGGTGGGGCGAAGCTGCGGTGCACCATGTGTAAGAGGTTTGCAACATCACAAACTTCAAGCGCGGTAATACGCAACTATTTTATTTTGTTTCTCCATAATTTCATTTGGGCCTCCAGATTGTCCTACATGTCCTACAATCTTAATAGTTGCGCAAAAATATGTATCAAAGCATCTGCGAACTTTTTTTTAGCTTTCTGGAGGGTTAAATTAAGAAAGAACGTTGGTTATATGGCTGTTAAAAGAGCACATGAATTCCGCCCGGCATATGCTCGCATGTGTTAGAAGCACTTTTGGAGTCAAGTTTATAGCCTTCAAAATGCAATGAATCAAGTGAGTTTTATCGAGAGTAATATGACATTCTGAAGATGGAATCATATGGTTGAAAACCTTCATACGTTCGATTTAGTCATGTCTGTTACCAATGACCTTCTATTATCTGTAATTTCGAACCGCCGTAGCAAAAAAGAAAAAATGGTTCAGATGCGTGAGATTAAACGCCGATATAAAAGAACGTTCTACAGAAATTTATTTGGAAAATAGTAAAGCATCAATGAAAGAAATTACTTTCCTTCTGGCGAAGCAATATGAAACCAAAAGTCTATACATAATACGCAGAATCTATACAATTGCTCGGTAAAATTAGCAAAAAACATCAGCTACTTATGCGCTGCGCGTCTTAGAGCAGTGTAAGTGTAGCGTCCCACTCGCGTTAACTCACTTGGAAAAAATTAACTAACGGTATTTCCAACTTCTAAACTGTCTTTCGGAACGATGTTGTTGAAGCTGGTGAATGTTAAATCCACAATTTTCTCCAATGATGCGGTAGTTTTCACACTTAGGAGCCGAGGATCTGTTAACGACGCGTACGTGACGGCATAGCTTTGGGTCACATTTTACAGACACTCTCCCAAATAATAATAATAAAAATTTATCATTCAGAAGGCTAGAAAAGTTTGTAGATGCTTTGATACATGATTTTGTGCAACTATGAAGATTGTAGGACATGTAGGACACTCTGGAGGCCCAAATGAAATGATGGAGAAACAATGTCAAATAGCTGTGTATTACCGTACTTGAATTTTGTGACGTCACTAGCCTCATTACCCATGGTGGACTGCAGATTAGCCCGCCCGTGGGTTAACCTTCCAAAGTCTAATCATCCTTGGACACGGCCATTAGATTTATTTATGGGAATAAGATAGGGAGTAGTTCGAGAGCTTAAAAAACGGTATCTAGGATACGGATCTCCAACTCTGGGAATTCAGCTGAGGGATCTGAGTTCACTGGCACGAATGTGTTTGGACTCGTTGAAAGATGCCACGGGAGATGGCACTTGACTGCGCTACATAATATATAGCTAGTCAGTTTTCCAGGCAGAATGGTGAATTTTTCTGAAAAGTAAAAAGTACAAGAGACAACGGGGGGTTTCGCAAAGTACTAACATAGACCGCAACAATACTCGACTCTTAGGTCTGACGCTGGCGGCCAAAAGTCGGCAACAGAAAAATAGGATTTTTTCATGAATTATTCTTTTCCCCCTATCTAATACTGAAGAAAAACCTCCAAGGTACCCAACATTATTTTTCTTTTTGGGAAGATGGTATCTTGGATGCAGCGGGGACGCACTTGGGCGCTTGCCTGCATGACCGTGTCTTGACGTATTCATAATAGCTCTTGAGAAAATCCCATTTTTCCCATTTCGGCCGCGAGCGTCAGAAGCCATTTGGACCTGAGAGTCGAGTACTGTTGCGGTCTATAATTCTTATATAATATATGGTCAGTTTTTCAGGTAGAATGCTAAATTTTTACTCAAGAAACCTTCTGAAAAGTAAAGAGCACAAAAGGCAACGGGGGTTATCGTATAATACTAATTTTCTACCGTCATTCATAATGACGGCTCGGGCTACTAGTGCCCTACAAAGATTGCACTGAATACATATACATAGTATCTTAACACATTAGGTTGCTTTAGTGATAAAAAATGTTTTGTTATTTGTGTTTACAAAAAAAAAAAAAAAACACCGAGGACTTTCTGCGCAGCCTTTATACATAGTGCAGGTACCGTACATTTATTCATTTTCATCTATTGGGAGTATTAACTGTCGTACACTATATCATAATATAGAGTTGCTAGCTTGGTCTCTTCGCTCCCATTTGAAGAATTAGCTAGAATAATCATCCGCCTAAATTTGAGTAAAGGGGACGAGAGAGAGAGGGGAAATTTAGCTCCAAGTTAACGTATCAAATGCGTTCCTGAAATACGCTCGACATACAGTATTTCCTGATGGTAGTTTCGCTTAAAAAGATAGCTAAGAACATACAACCTGACATTTTTCGGATGAGCTTAGGAGATTAAGAGCCCGATCTTCAGTTCAGTTTTCGTTCCCGTCGCTCATACTCCATTTCGTGTATTTTTTCTTCAGATGAATTGTTCCTCGAAGTGGCAAGTTCCCGCTGAGAAGAGGCCAAATATCGTCAATTTTTGTTGATGCCAAACTTTTATGTTGATGTCACTGCTGGTATCATAAAACGCGGCTGAGCGTTTTCTGTAAATTCTTTCGGCTGCACTAATTTGTTGGTGGTGCTCAAGGAAGTTCAATATAACAGACACCCTAATAGAAATTTCGGCCTCTCTAGATTACCCCAGAAGCAGATTTCCTATTTGCTTGTAGGGGTGGCCTTGAACTTTGTTAGGGCAGGAGGAGCATAGCCGCTGTAAGCCAGTCAGGCCAGCGTTCCGGTGTGGCTGATTTCTGGTGGCGCGGTTCTCCAAAAAAATGTTTTATTCAACGATATTCGCAGCGCGTTAAGTGCAGTCTGCGATGATTGTTAGGAGAAACAAGCTAGTAAATAGTAAAGTATGAACTCCGCCCGATAGGCCCATAAACTTCAGTTTTACCCAATGCTTTCTCTGTACAGCCACAAAGCTACCGCCTTCCAGCCGCCACAGCCTTTTACCATTCCTCGTACATAAAAATACATTTTTTTGTTCGTCTTTTCCTGCCTACACACGTGCAGACTGCAATATATACCGTGTGTATGCAGTGGCGGTTTGTGCCCTGTTTTAGGTGGGGCCCGCTTTTTTCATGGAAGCCACTAGGTGGAAAAGCTATTTTCTATGCTGAATTCAAGTCTTATCACACTGCAATACACATCTGCAACCAGTCAGCCAGACTTCAGCAATGCCGGAAATTCGAGCTTCATCGACGTAACTATAGTTGCTCCCTCCTTTCTATTAAACCTCCTTGGTGGCTGGTGCTGCTCGACTTTAAATCATTTAAGATTCGGGATTCGGCTGGCTGGAAAGAAATTCTGTAGCCTCGGATTCATGTTGGCATTAATCACAATTTTTGTTGAATCAATAGGGGATGAAGCCTGTTGATATGACTCATCATTCACACCAATATCCGTACCACAAGCATGGACAATAAAAAGGTTCATCACAACTTCACTGTGGCCGTTTTTGACACTCGGGTGCACTAATAATCATCAGTACTATATTATAAGGGGTCGTGTTTTTATTTATTTATAGATATATTAACATATATTTTTCCTATCACGCTACAGGGGAACAAGATAGGAAGAAAATAGGTAAATCTATTAGCTTCATGGGAAAATAGGAAGAAATTCAAGTGCTGAGCACTAGGCAAATCTATTAACTTTCTGGTCAGTTTATTTCGGTACCATTTAATGAACAAGATAGGAAGAAATTCAAGTGCTGAAGACTAGGCAAATCTCCTAATTTCCTAGTCAATGTATTTTGGTACCATTTAACGAACATTTCTCTAAACGGCACGGCCATTAAATTATCTTTGGGAATAATATAGGAAAAAATTCGAGAGCTGAAGACAGAATCTAGGGTACGGGACTCCCACTCGGGAACACCAGCTGAGGGACCTGAGCTTGCCTGCATGACCGTGTTTGGACATGTTGAAAGGTGCTGCGGGAGATGCCACTTGACTGCGTTACATAATATATAGTTAGTTTTTCAAGCAGAATGCTGAATTTTTATTTAAGAAGCTTTCTGAAGAGTAAAAAGCACAAGAGACAACTGGGTGTTCATAAAGTTCTAATTTTCTGAAGTTATTTATAATGACGGCTCGGGCCACTAATCTATAGCTACTATAGATTAGACTAGATAGGCGGCAGTAGACGGACCAACAGACCCATTGCCAGAGAGACACCGGAACTTACGCCCCTGCCCTGTATGAGCTATTGCCATTATGTTAGCATGATATTGATGACAGAGGCAAAAAAAAGGAAGTTTTCTCAGCCACGAATCTATTATGCATGAACACAAGTGCAATTTATAGCCGCTGATTGCGGAGCTTAAGAGTTTGTGATTCCTGGAGGACGTGTTCTTAGTTGTGGAGGAAGTCTTTCCCAATGATAGGAGAATTATCTATCCGTCCGTCCACTACATATCGGAGGGATAAGCAAAATTATAATACAGATGGACCTGCGCTCGCCTATACGAGCGTGTTCGTATATGTTAAAGGTAATACCGGAAATGCAACTTGACTACACTATATATATAAATGTCCAATATTTTCAGGTAGCATGTTGAATTTATATTTGGTCAGCCCTCCGAAGACAAGAAAAAAAGAGAAAAATATCGGGAGTTTCAGGAGGGATGGTAAGATGCATTGGAATAAATATTTTGAAAACTAAGTTATTCAAGGGTTGCTGGGAGCACAGTAATAGTTACATCACAGATATGTCCGCTGCCGAAGAAAAAGTTTATTTCGCGAAAAGTATCTATTTTAGTAACAAATACGAAGGTGTTTTATTCTTAGGGGTAGTTTATTATTCTACAGACATGGCCCGCCATAAAGATAAGAATTCAGCCCAAAGTAGATCTGCAGTCGATCTTAATTCCAGGGTAAAATTCACTTCAGTAGGGTCAAATTTTTTCCGATCTTTTTAATCCACTCAATTTTCAATATAGAATTCACATCTGAACCCGTTTGGGCTTTAAGTTTCGAGATATTTGACTTTCAAGTTTTATTGTAAACTATCTTATACTGAAGAAACAATTTTAAAGGTGCCGACAGGTACTTTTTTGCAAACGGGGTAACAGCAACATTGATACTAGAAGTATTTTTTGTAGTAACTATTCTAACCTAGTTTAAAATTCTAACGATGAGTATATAAATATCTTCTTATGGAATAGAGTCAATAGACTAAGCATTATGTTTCGGATCTATTCCATGTAGTCCATCATGAACTGGATCATCTTTTAATGCATTGCTATGTTTCATCATACGTCTAAAATGTTATCGAAGGGCTAAAGGACTTCATGACATGTTGGAAATATTCATGTAGCTCTATGTAAAGATATAAAACCGTTCCTTATTCTGCATTGCTAGTCAACAGCATTCATTTAATCCTGGCCCAATAAATTTAACCCATTATACTACTCTAACAACATTAACAGCCAAGACGACTGTTACTGCGCTCCTTAGTTAACCGTAAAGTTAAGAAATAAAAACGTTATATATATTATGTATAGCTTTCCTGGAGAGAGAAAAAGTAGACGAAACTTACTGGGTTTGGGTGGTGTCGTAGTCTCTAAAGGTGAAATCAATGGATTCCCCATCGCCGCAATGCCCATGGGTGGCAAATGCGCTTCTTGGGTAGTAACCACAGGTTTCGCTCCACCTAGTGTACTCCAAGGTGGTAAGGTCATCGCTCCCGGCGCACTGGGAGACCTCCCTGCAATTATAGAGCAGGGGCGTGATGTGTGGTTTATATTGGTGGGAAAAGAGCCTTTCGTCAAGCGTACATGAGTAGTCCCGTAGACTACGGAAACTGTAACGCAATTGCAGTTGCGTTACTGAATCAGAAAATTACCCACATTCAACTTTAAAAATGTCAGCTGACTCAACAGTAGGAATTCCTAGTATCGTTTATCTTTACTAGGTTATGGATTATTGTAACTATTAGATGTAGGAATAGAAAATTTACCATATTTTTGTAAAAAAGTCGGGAGATCTAAGATTTTGGTGTATGAATGTGCCGTACAATTATTATGAACATTTTTGTTAGTTTTTGCGACATAACTCTCAACATTTGCCTTTATCTATTTTACCACTGACCAACCGATGCTCTCAGACTATGATTGAAATGTAGTTTAATTTATCACCTAATATGTCCTTTTTTTTAATGCTGCAAAATTTACATGGATTCGCGTCTTGATAAGAAGTAAAAATCTTTGCTCGAAGTTAGTTCATTTACGTACAATGCAATTTTTTTTCTTGGTTTTCAGATGCCAATTCTTTATTAACACTGAATGTAAAGTCATTGCATTTGGTGAAAATAAATATATTACTGGCTATTATTTTATTGAAAGGTTACTTACTTAACCCTATCACTGGTCTTTCAAGATCGTACAACTATAAGATCCACTAAGAATAAAAAGCAATGACGGTTAATACTCCAACAAGGCAATAACTATTGTGGCTTCCATATCAACAGCACTGAGCCGTATTCATAAAAATGCAGGATACCCTTATAATAAAGCATGAGGTAGCAGTGCACGTATGGTAATGTTCTAAAGCAAAAGGTAAAAGTATAAGCACATGCTGCATTTCATATTCATAATGATTACCTTTTATTTGCGAAAATACCCTCCAAGCAGAAGTAAGGGTGCTGGCACACCGAAAGCAGTTCAGCGAGAAGCTGGCAGGCAGGCAGCAGGCTGGCAGTGTTTGAAAAGCACGGGAATGCATTGGAGCGCACACATGCACCGAACTGCTGCTGTTCACTGTGTGCGCCACAATGCATTCCCATGCTTCTCAAACACTGCCAGCTTGCCTGCCTGCCAGCTTCTCGCTGAACTGCTTATGGTGTGCCGGCACCCTAACAGGTTGACTAGTATTTCGGAAGCGGTGAGTCCCATGCTTGAACGTGTCGTAAGATTTCTGATTTGATGTCCTGCGTCCCTCGCTTAATTATTATACTATGCATCCTTGGTTAAGTATTTCAAGTTAATTAAGAGTTTAGTATGTATTGTGTTGGCGGTTATTGAGTGGTGTCTTGTTATTGCTCTCTAAGGCTGAGTTTACATATCATTCATACCAACGCGTTCAATCATGTAAACGAACACGAGCTGTGCGTCAACTTTTTCTGAAGCTGTCTACACGTAGAAGTGTCCTTCATTCAAATGAATGACGGAGTGCGTTCACATAGCACATTGTTTCTTTATATTTTATCAATATTTTGCGTCTGTATCAAGTCATATCCGTATCCCTTATATACTCTTGCAGCCTAGTTTCAAGTGGAATGGCCTATTTCTATATGTTTATAACTTGAACCGTATAAGTGAAAACAACGCGCAGCAATGAGCTGGCTTGGCAGAACTAACATGGCGTCGATGTTCTGACATTTATTAGCTTTCTAGTATTAAGCGGGATTGCATGAGCATAAAGTGACGACAGAAAACTATTTTATCGACTTCTTCATTATCTGTGAATTACTGAGGGTAAATTTGAATATATATGTATATAGGTTTTGTTTAGTGAACTCGAATGATGCTGCGCGTTGGAAAAGGGGACATGTTTTATCCTTCATGTCTCAAGCCTTCACTGCTACTCGAATGATGCCGCGCGTTGGAAAAAGGGACATGTTTCATCCTTCATGTCTCAAGCCTTCACTGCTACTTCGATCAAACGCGTTACGTTGGATGACGTATGAACTCGGCCCATGCTTCCCTCATTTGATTTATGCATTACCCAGTGCGACTTCACTTTTCATAGATCACATCAAATTCTTATTAGTTTGTTCTATCTCAAAGGCTGAGTCTGCTACTGACCAGACTCAGCCTTTTTGAAGCATATGCTCTTCATTTGAAGTAAAGGGTCCTAGCTGTTTATATATAACCTTTTACTTTTATCCGATTATAAGCCTAAGGTTATGCATTTGCTCTACAAGTGTAAGGTTGTGCTTGAAATTTTTATGAATACAAGTCGAAGGATTTCCGTCATATTTTGCAACTATAAGCATATCTCTTCTTTATGAATACAACCCATTGTCTCCTTTCATTTAGACAGAGACAAGCTGCGCAGGACGCGTCCCAGCATTGTATTACGGAGCACGTTATTGCAAGCCTCTATCCAGAATGCCCTTTCGAAGTCCCTGTACACAATTTACGCTTGAAGCACATATGCTAGAGTATAGTTTTCCATACCTGTGCAGCACACGATGACGTTAACCCCCTCGAATCTACACACTGATGGTCGCTTCCGGCCGATGGTCATATAAATTTGCAGAGCAGATGGACAGTCTCCGAGAGGACGACAGATGCCCCTGCAGTGCACTCTGCTGCTGGCCGTGTCCACGCAGGGATCTCCTGTGCGCAGCACACGGGTATCTGGGAATACTATTGCATCTGTTGGAAGGAAGCAGAGAAAAAGAGATACGTCATGAAAAATGAATACAGTTTAAATACAATAAGGGGCCGATACACTAAGGTCCGTGGATGCAACTTTTTCGCATGTAAATACTCATGATGCGTTTGTCATCAGTTTCACCCTCTTGGATAATTAATCTGTCGCATATAGTCCTGCGGGTCCTCATTGTATAGTGCCAAAAGGACAAGCGTACTTCATCCACGATGGTAATGACAATGCAATTCCAAAGAAAAACAGACCTTTTATTCCGTCCTTCTTCTATCAATGTTTAATTTTCGAAAATTCAGGTTAATACTATCTCATCCCCACCTAACCGCACTCCACGAACAACTTGTGACTGATGTTAACATTTGATACGGTATAATTTCTCAAATAATACCGAAATAAGATTATCATTCGGATATTAGAGTAATTCTTTCATCACATAGAGCATCATAAACATTCAACTATCCAAAAAATAGCACTCTATAGAATACTATTTCTTGGTTAGTTGTATACTTCAATGGAAGAAAAAAAAATTCGAACAGAATTAACAACGTCAGAAATTAATATTGGAAAGTTAATTTTTGTTATTAGGGTTAGGGCACTGGTGAAAGTATTTAATACTGATATGGAACAAACGTTTTCTGTGTGTTGAAGAAAGTGTGAGAGTATTTAATTTTCATATTCGATGGTTATTGTATTATTGAGCTTTCTGTTGTATCACTATTGTACAGTATATGTTTTCCTATTGTATATTGTATTATTATTCAATACTGTATTGTGTATTCTCATATTATCTTTCGGACCAATACTGTATCGTGTATATTATTGTATATTTTCTAATTGAAATGAGACTCAACCTATAGGCTGTATCTTCCAAGGTCATGTCTTTCCTTCAGGCCAAGGGCAGCTGAGTCTGGTGAGGTCAACGGGCTGTCAATAAGGTTATTCGAGGACGACCCAGTTACTAATACCATGCAATCAAGAATAAATATTTCTCTTTAATATATACCTTGCGAACTTTTTCTCAAAAGTTAGGGACATTAAAGATGAAGAAAAGTGTGTTGACATTGTGTATCTAGACTTTCAAAGGGCTTTTGATAAAGTTCCCCATCAACGGCTTATGAAACAATTGGAAGCCCATGGTATCCCGGGAGACTACTTACGATGGATCGGGGCATGGCTTACGGGTCGGCGGCAGAAGCGAGTGAAGCTTGGAGGAGAAACGAGCGACTGGACGCAGGCGTGGCCTGCGCGTTATCAGGCCGCCCCCATTGTCCGGCCACCGGACGCCGCTTTGTTTGTATGAGCTGGCTTTGGGTTTGGGGCTCTGGGTAGCCCCTGAGTTGGAGGAAATGCC
>LQNS02278091.1:4916347-4929881 GCA_001587735.2 Parhyale hawaiensis | reverse complement strand
TGGAGAAGGAGTTCTTAGCTGTGGAGGATGTCTCTCCCAATGTATGTCAAGACGATTTTTAAAGGAGTTGACCGACTCCGCACCAACGACGTCGGAAGGGAGTCTAGTCCAAATGCTGACTATGAAATAGGGAAAGAACTGAGTTATTTGATTCAAATAATAGAGTCATTCAGAAATCACAGCAGTCACCGTGTGTCTTCACTCGACTTACTTAGTGCTGCTGCCTGTAAGAACACCGTCGCGAGGGTCCAGAACAGCAGCACAACGTACCACTTGCTGATGCACCACATCCTGTCGCTTCCAGCACCGGACTGCTCCTCGGAGTGTTACCGAAGCGCCCGTTCATAATTATGACCAGGTTGTAGGAGAGACACGACTAAAGGTCATAGTGCCTCGCTCTTAATGCTCGACCGTCTTGTGTGCTGAGGTGCTGGAATTGGGAATTTTTCCTGCAGTGCTGCCGTTGGTAATTGCCATGCTGAGAGGTGTTTAACTCGGTGGTTCTTAACTTAGGTGCTGTTTTCTGGGTGTGGAGGGGTTGAGGCAGAATATACTAACGGGAAAGCAAGACAAAACGAACAAAATTATAGGAGCAGGGCTGGGGGGTGGGGCAGCACTCTGATGTCATTGGTCTCCAGCGACTACCAAGTAATGTTCAACGAAATTTTACTTGCAGTCCATTTCCTATGTTTTAATTCAAGACTAGTTTGAGTTTTTCTAACATCATTGGCGCTGTATGTTGCCAGCGGTAATTTTTTCACGAAGCTGAGCAATCGCGCAACACTACTGTGGACCAAATATTCACAAATGAAATTAAAGAAAATGGGAAAGCCGTAAGATAAGACCTTAAATTTTCAATTTTACGTTTTAGTTCCCTACAGCAGGCGGTCGCTACGAGAATTATCTCTCCGAATGTATATTTGCGGTGACTGACACCAGTGACGTCATAATTTAAACCCCATGCTAATTTTGGAATAAAGTTTTAGTTTGATGTGTTTATCTGGTTAACTTGTTCATTTTGTTGCAATCCGATCGGGCATTTCTCAAGGATTGTCTGGAAATCCAATTTACAGCGATTAATTAATAAAAGAAACGTGAGTTAAGCGGCTTGATGAGTGACAGCAGTAGTGTTCGTATGTGTGGTGGCCTATGTTGCACTTTTCAACATTTATCAGGTTAGGTTTGGTTTAGTTTAGGTAAGTTGGGTTAGGTTAGGTTAGGTGAGGTTAAGTTAGGTTAGGTTAGCTTAGGTTAGGTGAGGTTAGGTTAGGTTAGGTTACGTTAGGTTAGGTTAGGTTAGGTTAGGTTAGGTGAGGTTAGGTTAGGTTACAGGCATTAAGGCAATACACCGAAGACTGTAAGGCCCCACAGGCAGGAAAGGGTCTGAACCAACGCCACCTAGATACGTAATTACGTATCTAGGTGGCCTTGCCTGAACTGGCTAAACGTCTAAATACTAGGAAATACAGAACACTTAAAAGCCCATGATTGTGTACACTAATAAATTGCAGACATTGCGCTAACCATATATGATTATGACGGTACTTCATGTTAAGCGATAAAAAACTGAGAAAATGTTAGAATATACAAAGGTGGCAATTGTAGAAATGGTTCGTACGCATTCAGTTTCATAACTTCCGAATGCTATGGCATTTTAACAAAATCAATTGCGTGCTCAGCAACATTGATCGGAACTAAAAGCACTGTCGAGGAAATAACCGTTGAACTACCTCTGATCTCTGCCCAGCTCTGCATATCAGCAAAAACGAACTGTCAATCGCTCACATTTATTATGTATGCAAAATGTATTTGCTGGGAGTGAAGGTTATCTGGAATAAAGAATTATTATAACTTTTGTGCGCAGCACTTACTATATCTGACATGGAAAATAAAGTTGCCCCGAGTCTGCGTTCGGCTAACGAATTTCCCGCTAGCAAAATAAAATACCTCTAAAGCGCAAGCCCATGCCGTATTTGCTGCAGCTTTTCACGCTAGTGAAGCTCATCGAGTTTGAAATAACGTAATTATTTCTCAATGAGCTTATGCCTTCAGTGAAATGGGTGATGTTGAGTCCTAGTCTTAAACTCAGCAAGATCTAGGAAAGGTGCATGATAGCTTTGCCGTACTTGCTTGACATTGATGTTGAATCGTCTTGTCCATATAATTAATCGAATATCTGTTTTTAAACTTTTGAGTACTGTCTGGACGGGACTGAAGACCCTTTACTAGAATGTGACGAACACCTGCAGCTCTGCTAAAGTACTGATAATGACTGCACGCAGCTGTAACGTAGAGAGTTCTTTGTTGCCACGACTCTGTGGCCCAAGTTTTCTAGAGCGGCATTGTAATCTTACAACCTAAATGGGCTGTTATATAGTGTGAAAAAAATGAAATTTTAATACGAAATACGGTTGTAAGGGCGTCATCGACTGACGAGCGGATATTCTGAACTATAACAAAAATCGATGTTACTTCTAATTTCTTCGACGAAGCTCGGCGTAAATGTGCATGTTTACTTTCGTTAAGCTCTGCAGCTTACTCGTTGCTGACTTGTATACCTGTTTTGCGGTTCCTTCACATGAATTACATGTTTCTGTGTGATTTCCCACGGCAGCAACAGACTATGCGTGCTTGACTTCTGTACTAAAAGTGCAGTTATCGAGCGATGAGGCAGCCGAGCGGTCTTTGTGGCATCCAGCGTGCTCAGTCAATGCCACCTAGACAATCTGTATCTGTTTTCTAGGTGGCCTTGGCTCAGTTAGCAATTGCTTGTTATGCATGCAGAGCTGCGTGAGGGCACTTGCCTGACCAGGAATGGGAGGATGGAGGCGCGGGTCATTGAACTTTCCGCTTCGGCACCATAATTCTAAACGATCCTTGGTCAGCTGAAGCTGTACTTACTCCTCAGGCGCCATTTGGACTATGTCTGCAGCGCGAACCAGTGCATGTAGGTTTCCCAGCGGTAGCGAGTGCAACACACCTGGACAGACTCATACTATGGTACCAGGTACAGGCTTGTGCATGTGATGTGTGTTCGCGACCAGAACCCATCTCGTATCGAGTTAACTGGTATCGTTGTCACCACAGAGATTTTGTCCCTGCGGTAAACTGATCCTGGCTTACCTATGATTCGCGTAATGTTAAAATCAGCTATGTGACTGATTCTAAACTGCTAAATTAAAAAAAGATAAAATAAATAAAAAATCAACTGTTAGCCACTAGATCAATGCATTCTAGTTCGCAGCCGTTCAGTTGACAGTTTTTTTTATCGTACGACGCGCTATGCAGTGCTACACTTACGTGGAAAACTTCGTCGCACTCAGATCCAAAGTACTGAGATATAAGTAAAAAGATTTTATGCGCATGCACAACAGTGTACATTACGAGATTTTGATTTAACATAACCTACTCTTAAATATCAATTAAGTGTGATTGTTGCAATGCCAAGAGATGGGAAAAATGTGCTTGTGCATTAATAAGCTCAAG
Organism: Parhyale hawaiensis; assembly: GCA_001587735.2. Taxonomy (NCBI): domain Eukaryota; kingdom Metazoa; phylum Arthropoda; class Malacostraca; order Amphipoda; family Hyalidae; genus Parhyale; species Parhyale hawaiensis. The sequence continues at coordinate 4,926,395 of LQNS02278091.1, read as the reverse complement.
TTTATTTGCGCGCAAATGTGACTTACAACATTTTTCATAGAAGAGCGAAGTGATATATGTATTAAAATATATACATTTCTTCTTACTATTATACTGTATTTGTGGACGGATGAAGAGTGAACGCCGTTAATAAAACATTTATTTCAACTTTATCGATGCAGATGAAAACTAGAGCTCCCTGAGAGAGCGTACCTCCTCGATCCAAGCAAGGCAACGGTGCCGAAAAATTTTCAAAGTGGCTCTGAAACCAAGATATTCTTTGTATCAACACCAAAATATAAATATTTGGGCCTTTTCACAGTATTAACAGTTTCTGTAATTTTCTTGAAGATTCGTTGGTAACTTTTTGAGTCATGCTGTAAAAAAAAATCTGACAAACATGAGTCCAACACACAAACAGACCAACTGATTATCATCAAAATTTTATCATTTATGTCTTTCAACGTTACTAACAATTCCTGTAGATTTCATAGAGATCCACTCGTGACTTATTAAGTTTTGTGCTAACAATTATTAAATGAAACAGTGATGAACGAACTAATAAACAAATCACAAAATTTGGTCATTCACTCTTCGAAATATACATTACAACTCATGCCAGTATCATGGAAATCCGTCCATAACATTTTCAGTTACGGTACTAAGAAAAAGAGGCAGACAAACAAACAAACAAACGAACAAGCAAGTAAACAGATGAACGGATTTTCACTCTATGTTAATAATTTGTTACTGTTTGCTTGCCTAACAATCCCTGTAAATTTCGCTAAGATTTGCTCATAACATATTGAGTTATCTTGGTGACAGACAAAGAGACAAACACGGAAAAACATAACTTCCTTGGTAGAGGTAATATAATATGAGGGAGAAATCCAGTCCAAAAAATCTTTTAAAATCCCTTGCGAAGTATATCACATAATATGACCCGAAAGGCTACACTTGTTGCGAACCCTATACAGCGCCGTTACTCGGACACAGCTTCGGTTTGCTTCCCTCCCACCGCTCCGAAAGCAACATCTATAAAATTTCGGCCTTAACTGAAGGGCTCTACACTACAGCAACTATCCAGTACCAAAGATAAAATTTTGAATATCTCTGTTCCTATTTTGAGTGAGCATAAATTAAGAAATAGCTTTTAACGCGATATCGGTACACGTTAAGTTGCAGTTATGGAAATTAGAGAAAAGATTAGAGAAATTAGAAAAGAAGTTATGGAAATAATTGTTCCAAGAACCTGGCATGCTTTTTAATTCCAGTAACATACGTATAGCATGAATAACGCGGTTGCTTCCATCAATCATTCCTAATAAAGACATTGCCTATGCCATCAATAGCGCATTTTAATATTACTTTGGCAAAGGTAGAGAGTTTGATTCATATCGGAAGTATATTCTTAAAATGAATACAGAGAACATCAGATTTTCTCATGAACATAATGTAGCTACAAAAAAACTTAACATTGATGAAAGTTCAGTAAAGGTTGCTGCTGACGAGAGCACAAATTGCGAAATGTTAACAACGTCACCTCGAGTTTGCACAGTCACGCAAGCCAAAGGTTAGGTGGAAGTTTCAGCTGCTACTTACTGAAGATTTTTACGCCTCCACAATTATACATTTTTTAGCACGATATTCCTAAAACTTAATTCGCATTTGTTGTCCCGGAGCAAGTTATTCCAAGAAGATCCTGGAACGTTTCACATTTCATGCTCTCCTGGACATTAGCTGCAGTAGTCTTATAACTGTAAGCAATTATCATACTTTCGTAAGAACTGCAGCGTTTATAGTGTAAGGGCTGGTTCACACGTCATTCAAGTCAACGCGTTTGCTTGTCCACTTGTCCGATTGTTTTACTGTGCCCTAAAACACCAGAAAAGTGTACTGTAGTCTGATTTCAATTTTGCTCCAAAAGAGATATTGGTAACTTGTCGAGTGATACTTGAAGAGAAAACTGATTTGACGGTTAAGATTTTTATAACTTTTTGTGGTGTACATAAAGTTGTGCTGCCAACGACGCTACGAAACATCCGGTGAAGTGGATGACTGAACGCATTGAGATGAGTGACGAGTGAACACGGCCTTATAAAATAAGAGGATAACCTTCTGAGTGCGTCGTCCAGACAGATGGTATTGAACAACTAGGACAGTGTAATAAAAATATTTAGCTTTTCACGACGATAATAACTGTTCATATGACAGTAAATGATCGTATTGAACAACTAGGACAGTGTAATAAAAATATTTAGCTTTTCACGACGATAATAACTGTTCANTGATGAAATTTTGGGGAAGATCCGTCCCACCGCTTGTTTGTTGGTTAGTCTGCCACTTCTTTCTCAGTGGCATAACTGAAAAAGTTTTTGAACGATTTTTATGAAATTTGCAGGAATTGTTAGGGTTGTTACTATGTATATATATAGAGCAAAGAACCAAATTTTGTGATGATCTGTTTGTCCGTTTGTTCGTTTTTCTCTAAACTTATTTTTATGTTTGTCAATTCAATAACATAATTCAAAGAGCTTGAAAGGATTTTTACAAAATTTGCAGGAATTGTTAAAAATGTTGGAAGAAATGATCAACGTTTGGCGATGATCAGTTCCTCTGACTAATGTTTGTTAAAATGTTCATCAGAACATAACTCAGAAAGTTACGGACGGCTCTTGAAGAAAATTGCAGAAGCTGTTATTGTCAAATTACTGTGGCAATAAAAAATATATCCAAGTTTCAGGATCAATTTGAATTTTTCGTGAACATTGCCTCGCTTGGCGGAAGTACGCGCTCTCCGAGTGCTCTAGTTTCTTGTGTCCTATTAAGGATAACTGTGTGTATCAACCAAAGATTCAGCAAACTGTTGATCACCACTTCAGGTACGTGGCCTAACAATTGTCACAATTAATAAAGCTTTGGATATGTTTTCAAATTTGGAACGAAATTTTCCGCTATTTAAACGGACACATCACCGTGATCGGACGCTAAGAGGACAAGTTCCTTTGAGTGTCGGGAGCATCACTCAGTCATATGCAAACGTCTACGGGCAGTAATAACTTTTATGAATAAACGACATCTATAACATCTTCGTAGCTACTCGCATAACCTGCCAGCAAATATGACGGCTGTGGACGTGACACTGCATACAAACAGCAACATTTTGAAACCGGTGATTTTGCGGAATTGCTCGTTTTTAAGGATATTTAAGGAGTATTCAGGGAATTGGCGTATTACAAAATAGCTGCAGGATTCTTTAGGGGAAGCTACATAACGTGTAGCTGCTATTGCACTCGGAAATTTCAGGAATATTGCTATAATATATGTGTCAGAATTTCTGCAGGATTCTTTAGGGGTAGCTACATGACGTGTAGCTGCTATTGCACTCGGGAATTTCAGGAATATTGCTAAAATGTGTCAGAATTTCAGGAAATAGGTGAAGTGGAGCAGGTGAGCTTTTTGTTTTGCACAGTTTCACAGCAGCCTAATTAAATCTAGGAAATTTATGTAACTGTGTGATCAACTATTAAAATGAGCAGATATTGGCAAGTAACTCTGCCCGCAAAGTACGCCTTTTTGTTTGTTTCTTCAAGCCGAATTAACTGAAGCTGAAGGTTACTGCCAACACACACTCGTCGTCGTCATCACCGAGAGCAACAGGCGACTTGACTCAGAATTGATTCTAAGAACAACCAAAGCATGACCTGCATGACTGAAGCAAAATTCTCAGAAAAAAACAGAACGTTCGTCGAGCTGAAACTCGATCGTGCATATACACTGCTCAGTCCAGGATATTAGAAGTAATGTTCTGCTTATCTTCAGTTAACTGATACTCTCATTATCATTAGACGTGGACCAAATACTCACAGCTGCGAAGTACAGAAACGCTAAGTTCTGCTTTAGCAAGAAAGGCCAGCATTTTACCTTAAAAAAGGTTTCGTCTTTCAGTGTGACGAGCTAGACTTCATGCAGCAGACGTAACGCGGGAAACAAATAAGTTTATCTTTGGACGTTTTCCTTAATCCACATTATTTCCTCATATTACTCTATGCGATTGCTCTGCAGCATCACCTAAGCGGCAAACTTGATGAAAATGATAAACAACAACAATAATAACTATTATGATCTATTCTACTCTTCAAAATCCGGAGATTTATTGAACAGGCCATTAAAAAGGTCATGGAACGTTAGACGAAGGTCATAAAAAATTAGGGAAACTGTTGCCAAAATTGAAAGGTAGTATTGTGGAACTTCTGCTATAAATTACAGGTTTTTAAACAAAACGTCATTGCATTCATCTAATGTACGAGTGAGCTGGCCACATGTATTTCAAAGTCTTGCTTAAGAATATTGACAATTGTTAATATAAGAGTATATTATTTACACGTTTCAAAACACAATTCGAGTGCATCTCTAGATGCTTCAGACAGTCTAATACGAGTCAGTGAGTGTTACATTTATTTACCGAAGTATAATTCATTTTTTGGCCGGAATTTCATTATATAAGAGCCATGCTTTCTATTGTATAATAAACGAAAATGGTAAGTGCAGGTCATAGCTCTTGCCTCGTACGGAAGTACTTTAAAAAAATCACTGGTCATTACCCTATCAATAATTAGGGCCGCCGCAAAAGACAATATAGCAATTTAGTTGCTGGGCGGCACCGTAGCGACCTTAAATTATGTTAGGGATATAGTCAGCACTTTTCAAAAATTCCGAAGCATTTTCAGCGACTTACCGAATCCCCAGAGTGAAACAGTTACTGCACGGCATGGCTGATGTTTTCACAGGCACAATAATAATTTTTATCGACGCCCTCCGACTCCTTGCTCGTGGTCAGGATTCAAATATGTAGGCGCATTGCACCTGGGTGCTTGCTTTTTCGATGTAAAATATTAAACAGCCATTTCTAGTCAGAAAGCATGACACACCACATCTTACTTCATTCGCTGCTGAAAGCTATCGCACAAGTTAAACACCTTTCATGGCTTCTCTTCATCGTTGCTGACACTGGTCACGCGTATGCTGTGCATCATGAATACTTTCAAGTTCTTGCCTCACTGTTCTTTTCATTGGTTTCTCCAAGCGCCTTTCATGCTATGAGATACGACTGGGGCTATTCTTCCTCAGTAGCATGCCTGCATTGCTGGTTTTACCGTCAAAGCAGATTGGAGTTTAGAATTGCACCTCTCGTTGTGGGTCTTTGTATAAAGTCCTTTTTCTGGCCATGGTATACGGTCGTAAACACATCTGCCTCCTTCTAATATATGATTTTTATATTGTTCTTTGTTATTTCAAAGCCGAAGGGGTAGGAAGTTTTGAATTAAATCTTGGTAGGAGGTACGGAAAGAACTGAGCTGCGGCAGCGGAATTGACCGTTCTTACTTTTTGTGGTTGTCGAGTAGGAAATTAGTATGGCGTGCGTGGTAGCTACATTCTTCGTATGGTCAAATGAGCGCTGCGAACGAAATTACATGCAGAATGAGTTTCCTAACCAGTCTTAAAGCAAAGATCAGATGGTAGGGAAATATAAGGTTTTCCCCTCAGCAAATTCACTTCATGGCTAACATTTTACTACCTTTTTGATGAACGAAATTGTAGTTATTACATGAGTTCTCAAAACAACATTTGGATGATAAACTGAGGGAACTAGTTCATATCACAATCATCATTCCCCAGGTTGAGTAGCAGATGCAGGCACCGTCAGATACGTACACTATAATACAATACAGTACATAATATTTGGTTTGATGCCACTCTTGCACATTAGCAATGCAGTGCAATTAAGATGTGGGGTTACTAAGCGTTTTCAGTTTTTCCTCTCTTCACTAAAGAGCAATGTAGTGTTAAAGGGACATTCATTCATAAGTTAGCAATTAAGCGTGCTTTAGCATTCAAGCGTTTTATTACCTCCGCCAACGAGGTTATGTTTTCGTCGTGTTTGTCTGTCAGTGTGTTTGCATGTCTGTCTGTCACCAAGATAACTCAAAAAGTTATGAACCGATTTGGATGAAATTTACAGGAATGTTAGGTATGTTAGGAGGAACAGATGATTAGCTTTTGGTGAAGATATGTCCATCCGTTTGTTTGTTTGTCTGCGTCATTTTTCTCGATGCCATAACTCAAAAAGTTATCCATGGATTTTGATGAAATTAACATGAGTTGTTAGGTATATAACAAAGAGTAAATGACCAAATTTTGGTAATGATCCGTTCGTTCGTTCGTTCGTTTGTGACTGTTCTTAGTTTTATGCTTGTTAGCACAATAACTCAAAAAATAACGAATAGATCTTTATGAAATTCATAGGAGTTGTTAGAAATGGTGAAAGACATACATGATTAAATTTTGGTGCAGATCGGTTGGTTCCTTTGTATGTCATAACGTTTGTTAACAGTATAACTCAAAAAGTTATGAACTGATCTTAAAAAAAATGAACAATCTGTTATTAATGTAAAAAGGCACAAATGATTGGATTTTAGGGTTTATGCAAAGAAAATTATGGTTTCAGAGCCAATTTGAATTTTTGCTACCGTTGCCTCACTTGGCGGAGGTATGCGCTCCCAGAGTGCTCTAGTTTATATTGGCATACAGCACAGAATTTCCCTTTCCACTTACAATTGCACCACTGATGGAAAAGTTTGGACTCAAGTCTTCGTAGCTTACGTTGGCTGGACCTCCTTCTCGCCTTGAGGAGGTGCTAGGACAATTTGCCGAATGCCATGTAGCTGAAGAACAACAACCCGCCGTCAGACAATTCGTCCCAAGTACATTTCGCCATAAAATTGAAACATAGACACGTGAAAAGAAGTCTTATCTGCAATATAAGTTTTTCATCACATTTGTGTAAATCTACGTTCACTTATGAGCTATGTAGTTATGTCATTGCAGGCATAATTCTTAATTAATGAAAAGAATTAAAAAACTGCAAACTTGCCCTTAGCTAACGCAATCAACCATCCGGCATTCTAAATTTCTTATATTCTATTCCAAGAATTATATATCGATTTATGTAACCTTACAACTTCATAAATGGACGTAGATTGACACAGCTGTAACGAGAAATTTATAATAAAAACAAGATCTATGTGTCTTTTATCCATATTTTTCGACGATTGTGCAGGGACGATCGAAGTGCGCGTGGGACGACAATTACACGAGCATTGCACCCTGCAGGCGAGCGTCTGGTGCTGGCGTCGTCAGCTACGAGGACTGTATCCAAATATTTCCGTCAGTGGTGCAACTTTTAGTGGAAAACGAATTACCAGGTGTCCTGCCAACATCATAAGACCATGTGCTGGCTATAGTCGGCTAAGTTATCAACTTATTACGCAATGTTTGCTTAATACGTTGTTCAATTAACTCGATGGTACTTTATTTGTACGATTGAAACTTGATGTTTTTAGAAAACGTACTTCTCAATTATTTTACATTATTTCATTGCTAGAGTAGCATCATGCCTTTGCATTGTAGATCGTATTTGAGCGTACATGCATATTAAAGTATTTTTACGTCTGGTGCGAGGCTAGGCTCTAATTAAGCGATGGAGACTAAAACTACACTTTATTGAGACTTATTCCGCGTTTATGCCTGCAGCGCAGCGCTGATTTTATCACGAAGTTCTAATTCACTTCGCCTGTCAATTTGATCTTCTATTCATTGATCACACGCGGCGAAAACAGTCAGTTTCACTTTGGCAGGTAAATTCTCTCCGTTCCATCCGTCAAAATATATTTCAAAACTCACTTTCTACTTAAAATTGAAATATATATGATGTAGAAACTTCATGAAGACTGCATCACGGACGCCTAATGGAAATTACATTACGACCCTAGCTGCATGTAAACTGAAAATCCGCACTGTAGTCGACCTCTGCAATACTATCAGCAGTGGACACATTAAATCGCAGAAGTAGACTTAACTGTATGACTTAAGAAAAGGGGTTCTGGAATATAGACAAACACATAAAGTTGGGAGATGAGCAATTAGAAAACAAAACGTTACACCGCGAACGCCAACATAATCAGTAAAAATGAAGAGAAGGACTTAGAAGAAGTTGCTCATCGCTAGAACAAAGAGCGTCAGGCTCGTTTTCATCTCAAGAGACAAAGGACTTTCTCCGTATTTTAGGTTCGTTCGATTGGAAGGCAAAATTAATATTTCGGGGCTTGAGTGATCTCTCAAAATTTGTACGGGAGCATTGGCTTGGTGACGAAGAACCATTTTGTAAGTGTTAGAAGCAACTCGATTACGTTGAGACCGCTGAAAACTGCATTTTATGTAGCAATATTGAGTTTTGAGGAATCACAAGAGCAGTCGATTGAGGGTCGACACCTAAAATTCAATTCAACAAGTTGAAGCCAACGAGCCTGATTAAAGTTCGGAACAAGTTAAGCCTCGAAGGCCCACTTTCACCACCCAATCAGATTCATCCTTAAGCAAATTAGTAGGTTGTTAAATCATACCTTTAGCTGAGGTCTATACTGTACATAATTATAATACAGAATATGTTTACATATACATACATATTGACAATAATTACCAATAGGAGCATACTCCATTACGTTTAATCAAATTTCGTTGACTTCAAGTACATACCCATTATTAGGGCTGCGACAAAATGCTTTTAGAGAAGTGCTTTTTTTGCTCTAAAAATATGCGTTTTTGCGGTAAAATATGCTTTTGATGCTTATTATGCTCTAAAATACTTAGGCTATGTCTATCATACTTTCGTTTTCCAATCCATATCATGATTTCTCAGAAAAAGAAAGGAATTTCTCTTTAAGGAGATAATTGATAAAAATATAGGAAAACGATAGGAATATAGTACACCTTAATAACTTTGAAGATCCCATGCACTATATAATAATTGTACCTACTTTACGGTATCCTTAACTAAAATGCACGGTAACATTGACCTAGATATTCCTGTATCGAGCGAGTGAAACATCGAGTGTTAAGGTATGACTGTCTTCTAGATAAACTTCTAAATTATCTGAAGCACTGCTTTTTTTTTAGATTCTAAACTACCTAACCTGATTTCTCAATTACCAATGTGCGAGGAAATTAGAAAAAAAAAGACAAAACTTCTACTGGAGTTGTATATACTATAGTACTTTATACAAATTTTCTATTTTATAACACTCACTTAAAATTGCAAAATTTGCGTTTAATATCTGAATCAGCTTCTTCGCAATCATTATTTTTACAGAATAATCTTGCCCTAAAATTACGTTTCTCAACTTTGGGCATGCTGTCTCAAGATCTGAAATGTAACTACCCGGTTCTCACACAATGACCGTAATGTGACGTGTATGTTCCAATAATGTAAAAAACTAATTACGTAAAATCTGAAGAAGAAATGCACATTTAATCCATTAACTTCATATTTTCATTAATGATTATTAATGTTTCATTAATATTATAATATCAGTCATACATTTATGACAGCTGTTTCTGTATAACATTAATGTATATTCATCTGCCATATGTATGCGGATAACAGCATACGATTTCAGAAAGAATAGTATCTATTTTATGAGCATATTCTTTAGGAAAAAGAATGTGCTCTATTTTATGAACATATTTCTTTGTTTAAAGCATATTGTCACAGCCCTACCCATTACCAATTTAAAAGCATCGTAGACACGCTTGAGGCAAGGAGAAGCTGTTAATAAAATAAGTAATTGATCAGAAAGAAACATATATACTATGTGCTGTGATTTGCAGTAGCAAAGGAGAATGGGCGTCTCAAAGAACAAATTGCTTATCTCCGTAACCCTTTATTAATTAGGTTCATGTAATCTACAATATTAATAGCATTGTTCCTTCGTTCGTTCGTTCCTTCCTTCCTTCGAATAGTTTTAAAGCTCAGCAGATCGATGACGAGGTGGCAGCAGAAAGCTTAAGTGAAATCCTTATCCCTATGTTATATGAATGCATGTCTAGCCACGTTGGATATTCTGGCGATCCTGTTCCCATCTGATGGAATTCAGTAGGCAAATTGCAGAAGAAAGCTAAATTTGAAATATGATATTAATCGTTATTGACAATGAATGCAGTTCTTGCTCTT
>LQNS02278091.1:4899109-4915630 GCA_001587735.2 Parhyale hawaiensis | reverse complement strand
GGTTAAACTATGGTAAGTGAAAACATTTACCAACCGTAGAATATCCACGGGTCCCACAGAGGACAGCTACTTAAATTGGAGGACAACTGTCCCAATAGGAGGTAAACTACCCCTTAAATTAGGAGGACAACTACCTTCTGGGAAAACAATGACCCCTAGGAGGACAACAACCCCTGGGAAGTTAACTACCCCCAGGAGGACAACTACCGATTCGCAATAATAAACACGATTACATTTGATGTGCAACTATTACATTAAAATCCAACAACAAGTATACCGGGAAAAGAAAATTTTTCAAACACTCAAAATAAAGTTGGTAAACCGTGAATATTTTCACGGGTCCAGCTAGCTTCTATTAGTAACTGCTGTTGTTGAGAGTGTTTCAGCAGTTGCTAGCACAACGTTAAGAGTTATAGGCTTCTTGTTCAAAATGATACTAGTCAAAAATCTATTGTTAGTTCAATTGAAACACCGCGACGGAATTGATCTGAGGTGACTATCGAAAAAAATTTATTTTACATCCCTGTTGGCAACTTTGGGAGGAGACGAGAACCAAGTATGAATAATGTGACCTTACATTCGAAGATAATCATGTTCTAACTATAGTACAAAGTACATATATGATATGTATATATAACGACCTTGCCGTCGTCACGACTGATGTCCAGGACTTGATGACTTGGTCAGTTGGCTCCCTTATTGGCACTACTGATCACTTTCCCCTTGCTGTGTCCCTGGACTTTGAACCAGGTTGTTTCTGCGGTAGACGCCAGGAGAGTGGTGTTCGTTAAGAGCAGGGCTAACTGGGAAGCTATTTCTGGAGCAGTGAGGGCTGCTCCACACCTGACGCTCACGATCAAGCTCTCGCTCAAACATTGTGTAATGCATTTCTACCAAAGTATCCACATTGTCCGGGCAGGCACTCCGCTCAAGTTCACGTTCACGATCAAATCAAAAGGTATTTTGCGCGGAGCGTTGAGCTTGTGCATGACCGTGAGCGGAAGGTGTGCACTCCATTTTCTTCTCAGTCGCACTCACATCATTGCCTAAGGAGGACATTTGTGCAGCATGGCAAGTACTAAGCAGTGGAACACTGGAAAAGGTAGGTAAAATAGCTATAGCTACGTTTTATTTTGAAGGTTTTTAAATGCTTTTAGTTACTTGATGAATTATAATGTTTCCAATTGCATAATTTTTATTGGATAAGTAAAGCTTGTTGCTACGCTTAGATACCTATTATATTTAGTTGCACGTTAAATTTCTATTTTCTTACTAAGGTGAGAGAGAGCTTGAGCGTGAGCTTGACCGTGAGCGTCAGGTGTGGATCAGCCCTAAAAGGGAGTTACCTTGGCGCAAGATTATTCGCAGTGAGGATCCTATCTCTGAGCTCAATGATTAACTGTGTCTGTTTTGGAGAGGTTATTCCCGAAGAAGACTCGTCGTGTCAGGTTTTGGGACAAACCGTGGTTTGACGACCAGTGTCGGTTAGCCTTCGAAGTTAAACAACAAGCGGCTTATCGGGCATGGCGGCGATCGCGTGAGCGCACGTTGTGGCTGACCTATGTTGATCGTAAGGCAGAGGCTAAGCGTGTGTATGAGAGGGCGCAGCATCGCCAGAGGCAGCGTTCCAGGGACCCTTTGCTGAGTATTAACCATTCACATCGTTGGTGGAGTGAGCTAAAAGGTTCAGTTTTCGGTGCTGAAATTTCGTCGCCACCCCTTGTTGGTCCCGATGGGGGTATCATTGCTGATCCCTTGGCTAGGATGGAACTCTTCTATGCTCACTTTGACGGGAAGCAAAGCAGAGATGTGTTGTCATTCCCTCATGGATGTTACCCTGAACCTCGTTTCAACTCTACCTCTAAATGTAACATTTGCGATGAAAACTCTATTCTTGAAAAGCTTTAGGATGCCTCAATTCTACCTAAATATGCCCCTAAAAAATGCTAAATTGCATTACTGACTTCTTCGGAAAATTCTCCAAATGAACTTTGTAACCCACTCTTTATTCTAAGGTTACTAAAAAACATATTTTTCAAACTCGTAAGGCTGTTTTTCTGTACTTTTAGCCTTATTTCTTCACTTCATCGGCATCGGAAGTGTAACCGATGATGATGATGCCCATCGTATGCCATCGCCGATGGGATGTTCAGCCATATCATCGGACCAGTTCTTCCTCGTAACACCATCGCCGATGGAGAAAATGGCCATCGCCGATTGTTTGATACAATTTCCATTGGACCATCGCTATCGCCGATGGATTTTTACAATCTTCCATCGTAACATAACATCGTGGTTTTGCCGATGGCGATGGTCCTCACACCATCGCCATCGTATAATCGGCGATGGCTATCGTGCCAGTCTCTGACGTTTCCTCTGTTTTATAAGCAGCTTGCTGGCGTTCTTGCGTCTAAGCTAGCCTCAATTCTGCGCAATGTTCAAGTTTCATATTAAACTATCATCGAGCTTAAGCTAAAAATTTAAATATTACCTGATGGTTTACGGTAAAGTTGCCTTTTAGGTAATGTATGTAAGCTTAGCATAAGCAGAGCTGCACTCACATTCAGCAGCAACGGAGACCGTATCAGGAGATGCCAGCATGGCATTCACATAGCCTTCGGCTCCTGTGGCAGCCATATCCAGCGTGGTCAACATCAGAAACGAAATGCCAGAAATGATTCTATCTTGAACTCCTGCCTTCATATTGAAATTCTGTGTTTCTCTAGCGTTACCGAAACAGTTTTGCCTGGAATAAATAAATAAAATTGTTGTTTTGCTTATTCAAAGCACAATATTATAATCGAGAGGTTTTCACGACCCAATTGTGGATCGGTTGAGCGACGTTTCGCTCTACGCTTTAGCACCGGGGTGGCATCACGCAACCTCAGGTTCAGAGCACTTTACGAATGAAGTGCGCTATTCCAACCAGAGCGCTTTTCTGGAGGGTTCCTGGATGGAGATGGCCGCATTTTAGCTCTCGCAGGGCAGTCTCGAGATTCTTGGACATTGCCACAAGAGCGCCGATGATTACTGGGACGACGTGCACCTTCATCTAAAACAGTCGCTGAAGTTCGATGGCAAGGTCACAGTACTTTTCCTTCTTCTCCATTTCCTGTCCACGATTTTGGAGTAGAAGGGGATTGAAATGCTGATCAGTTTGACCGACTTCTCCTGTTGGTGTGAAGTTCTGGGTCAGTTTTTTTTTTTTTTTATCCCAGTAGATTTGCACGGCTTCATTCTCAACCACTGGCGCGCTTTTCTGCTCGTACCACCTCTCACTGACCGGGAAGTTATGGATCCGCAGGAGCGTCCTATGGAGGTCTCGAGCAACTTTACCGTGTCTGCGCTTGTATTTTTTTTACGCCAGTACTCCGCATTCGCTTATCACGTGGATGATGGTTTCATGCGAGCTTTTGCAAGCTCTACAGGTAGTAGGCACGTTTCTCTTGTCAATCTTGTTTTGGTTCTGAAGGCTTGCTCTTGGGCTGCCAGGATGGTGCCGTCAGTTTCCAGTTTGATTTCACCCCTCAGAAGCCAGTTCCAAGAGTCTGGTACGATTGTGTCCTGAACAGCTTCGAGGTACTGGCCGGACACCTTCACGCTCTTCCATTTGTTAGTCCGATCGAGGCGTCATCGCTGCTTGAAATTATTAGCCAGCCGTTTTCATCAAAATCGGTTGAAAATTGAATACTTACAGCAAAATTTGTTTTTCGGAATAAAAATATAAAACGCTGTAGCTTTTCTAAAAAGCTGAATTTTGCTAATTAAAAAAAAAAAAATGCACCACAGGGTACGGCTATGAAGACTTTACTTGTGGTTAAAATATTTGAACTGATTTTTTTCAATACCCTGTATTTATATGCAGGTGGAAATACTCTTCATTAATCGTAAAGAAACCATCCATACCTTAAATTCAAAAAGGGTACAGAAACCGGCAAAACTTTTCGACTAACGTTAAATAGCGGCATTAGGTTAGTAAGAAAAGAAACAACACGTTTGCTGTTGACTTAGTTATTGATGCTTTTACGCTACAACAGCTAGTGTTACCCCCAGTAGTAAAAGGGTTAACTAAAGGCGACTTGTTTGATCCAGCTGAGGTAGCGCCTGTTGTGCAGGGGAGTGTAGAGGCCAGGGAACTCCGCCAGGCCGCAGCCGTAGCCTTTGGACACCACTCCGGCCAGTACAAAGTCACCGTCGACACCCCGTGCCCGGTAGGCTATGGAGCTCCCCGAATCTCCCTGAAACGACGAAAACGATCTCTACTTCAATCCCAAAAACAGACTGTTGTTTTCACTGTCCCACACACAATTCACTCAGCAAAAAATTAACTAAAATTACTATGAAGTATGCATTTTGTTCGAACTCAAGCTGGTTGCGAGCGATTTCATATCTCATACAGGATCGTCAAGTGGTCTGAACTTGGAAACAAACTATGAGAGATGATTCCTTATTTCACTGCTGGTTTGGATTAAGAGGTAGGTGTATACCAGATAGTAAATCATACCCACGAAATATTCATTTAATGATATCATGCTTCTTGGTGTGTAAAGAGGGATACAAAACTTTCTTCCACCCGGGAAAAAGTAACAAGGAATAAATAGTAGTTGCATGTGGTGTTTATATACAACTCTTTTATAAGCATTGGCCAAATTCACAAAATTTTTACTAATGCATTGGAAAGTCTACTTCAATAGTAGTAGTATAAGAAGATTTAAGATATCCTAAATAAGTACTAAGCTCTTCTAAGAGAGGAAAAGGAAGGGACATATAGTATGTCGATAGAAAAACGGGGAACCCATGGACGAAGGTGTTCCCGCACAGGATCAACACGTATGGGAACAGCAAGTCGGGAAAGAAGAGGAAGAACAGACAACTCTACTTCAAACAAATACCGGAACTTTTTCCAATAATTGTAAAGCTCTAAGCGCAATACTTGAAATAAGTTACGAACATCAAAATTAAAAAGTCACGGAGAATATTTACAATGAGAAATGAAGTATAGGTCCTGAAATTAAATGAAGTATTTGTAAAAAAAAAAACAGTAGTGCAATTATTATTAAGAGTTTTTATACTTGGCGTAGGATTAATACTACAGTTTCCAGACACCTTATAAGGTTTTATATCTTGAACACTAAAGGAGCATAAGTGCCCGTCTTGAGCTTCTTGACTACCTGACAAGCGTCCCTTCCTCCTCCTGGATGTCCGGCACAGATGAAATCATCGTTGGAGATGCCACGAGGAAATTCTAATTTAAAGGCTGGCAGCACTCGGTACCTGTAGTCGCACAGTGCGGAATTGAAGATCGTGAGAATAATTTCCAGCAGAACGGGACTCGGTTCACCACCTGTAGGGTAGTAGAGGCAATGATGAAAGCGTACTAGATACTATATCTCTGCCGAAGTTTATTCTTATACGAGACATTACTAATTATTATTATTATTATAATGAGGGTTTTCTCGCCGTATCAGAAACGAAGACTATATAACAGCGATCCAATTTTATATAAAATGGTTTAGAAGTTGGGTCGAACTCAGATGAGTTCTTTTAGTACAATCTCGGCCAGGTGCACCATGTCTGGCAGGAAACAAGGCGCGAGCATCTCCAACTCCACACGGCTCGGCCTAACGAAATCGCTCAGCTGTGCGGCACAGAGAAAGTAGACGAAAAACCGAGACATTACTTTCTATTCTTTCCTCAATGAAGGCAACGACTTGGGTCACACACATGTAGAAAAAAACGCCATCCAGAAAATTCAGTCTGCGGATTTGTGTCCCCGGCGTCGAAAGAGCAAGTTCAGGACTTATTGTTTTTACGGCAGATTACTTTCTTAGGTGATGACCCGCTGCAGTAGGTGAGGCCCCAAATTACCTTATCTAGACCACTAACTGCTGCCGATATGTAACCTTAATTAATGAAGCCTACAGGTCGCTCACTATATAAATCATGGATCAGTTCCCTAAAGTGAATGCAGTATCAAAAGCCAAGGAGGATATGTTCTCGTTGAGTTTGTCTCTTTGTCTGCCTGTTTGCATGGCTGTAAGCTTGTCACCAAAGATAACTTTAAAAATTACGAACGGATGTTTACGATATATACACGGGATGTCAGGTATGTTAGGAGGAACAGAGGATTAACTTTTGAATGAAGATCCGTTCATCCATTTGTTCGTTTGCCGCTTTTCTGGAAGCCATAACTGAAAAAATTATGCCCGGATTTGGTTATGAAATTTATATGCCCTGTTAGGCATATTGCAAAGAGTGGATGACTAAATTTTTGAGAGTGGTTGTTTGTTTATCTCTGTGTTCGAGTTCGTGTTTGTTACCAAAATAATTCAAAAATTGTGGAACGGATCTTTATGAAGTTTTCAGGAATTGTAGGAAACGTTAAAAAAAACATTAATGATCAAATTTTGGCGAGTTTGGCATCCTTGGTTTGCTTGGTTTGTGCGTTTGACTAATTTTTGTCAACATGTTTGTCAGAACTTATCTCAAAGAGTTACCAATGGATCGTTACGAAAATTACAGACGCTGTTATATCTGTCATAAGGCACGAATGACCGGATTCTGGCACAGATGAAAAACAAATCAGAGATTTAGATTAAACTAAAAATTTGCGGTAACTTTAACAGTTAATTAATAGTTAAAACCACGTGGAAAATGTATCAAATGGAAATTTATTCGTGTACTGCTGCACATCGTCACTGACAACAATAAATTTATGGTAAGGTTGTAAATAAGATAACTATCACCACCGTTATTAATTTTAATAATTTTGTTTTTAAGGTAAGCCTTATTTTCGACTAAAATACATGTATATATAATGGCTTTGAATAAGTAAACAATAGTGTCGCCATAATGTGTCCAGGAAGTCCACGGTGTAGGCCATAGACCCGTGCACGAGTAAAGCGATTCATATCAAGTGCAAGTGATCTAAAACAAACCTGAGACATGATGCAATCAGACTCGGTGTGTCACTCGTGTTACCCAACGTTTCATGCGACTCAAATTAGGCGCCACCGGGCGACACTGACAACAGCCTCATAGTTTGTAGAGTTATTAGATGGATAAACCCACCTTTGTAAACCAATGTGGCCTTCATTACCTCCGCCAAGGAGGTTATGTTTTCGTCGTGTTTGTCTGTTTATTTGTCTCTTTGTCTGTCACCAAGATAACTCAAAAAGTTCTGAACCGATTTAGATGAAATTTACAGGGATTGTTAGTATGTTAGGAGGAACAGATGATTAACTTTTAGTGAAGATATGACCATCCGTTTGTTTGTCTGCCTCATTTTTCTCAATGCCATAACTCAAAAAGTTATGGATGTATTTCTGATATTTCATGAAATTGACATGAGTTGTTAGGTAGCTATATAAAAAAGAGTAAATGAACAAACTTTGGTACTGATCCGTTTGTTCGTTCGTTTGTCACTGTTTTTAATTTTATGCTTGTTAGCACAACAACTCAAAAAATAATGAATGGATCTTTATGAAATTCATAGGGGTTATTAGTAATGTTGAAAGACAAATGATTACATTTTAGTGCAGATCGGTTTGTTCGTTTGAATGTTTGCCTCATGTTTGTCTTACCGTTTGTTAACAGTATAACTAAAAAAGGTATGAACGGATCTTCAAGAAAATTGCACAAGCTGTTATTACTATCAAAAGGCACAAGTAATCAGATTTTGGAGTTTATACACTGAAAATTATAGTTTCAGAGCCAACTTGAATTTTTTGCTACCGTTGCTTCGCTTGGCGGAGGTATGCGCTCTCAGAGCGCTCTAGTTAGCACTGTGATCAGCTGATATAAGAAAATGAAGAGAAGTCTAATGGCTGGTACATATTTGGCTCTGCAGATTTTTCACAATTTTTATTTTAAAAACAGTCACATTAAGGTTCCGCCAGCAATGTTTGAGCAGTGAATTTCCACAAATTTCTCTGAAATTGTCATTCAACCCAATGAGTTAAATTGTGTCACACTGGAATCTCATTGCAACAGGTTCATCGAGTCTCTGGCTCTGCAACACGCCTGAATTCATGCTTTCTGATACCTCTGAAAAGAATCAAAGGATTGCAAAGTTTTAAAGGAAATCTGCCATATTTTTTATTGATTCTGAATTTATTAAATATCTAAGAAAAGAATCTTTAAATGAAAAATTCACCTCGCAAATCATCATTGACAAGGTTTAATTCAAGTTAACCTAATAAACCGAGTCAGAGTAGGAGCACACGGGGGAGTAATATGCCACTTGAAAAGTAGTATTCGTGTTGCAAGAAAAGTGAACAAATCAAATCCAAAGTAGCAATATCAAGTACCTGGACTTAAAAATTTTGGGTCGAAATCGTAACCTGCACAATACAAGTCCGAACTATATAGCGCGGTCTTCCTGTATTTTGGTAAGTCAGTTGCCTCATGCATGTACTTCACCAACCGTGTTGAGTGGTTCCCCAGCCAGTGAGAGCCACCGTCCTGCTCTGCAGTGGAGCTGCTGACTCCTCCCCCCACGGCAGGCAGACAGGGCCTATCGCTGTCTTTTCGAACTGTAGCGGGAGAGTATAAGTTATATAAAAATGCAGACAAAGAATTAAATCAGCATCTACTGTTCTGCAGGTACATTGTATGAGAAGAAACTTCTACAAAGGCAAATAAATTTTTATTTTGGTAGTAACATTGAGATCCTGGCAAAGTAGGGGATTCAGTCCTTATTTAATAATGCTATTATAATTTTTTTTAAATGATCTCACCGCAGGAGCGCATACTGGGAAAACCTTACGACTTAGCAAGATTTTACCTGATGGCAAAAATGTTTAATACGCGAGTTAGATGGGGGACCGAAATTTGGCCTTCGAGGCGTGGCCTGTCCACAACNGATCTCACCGCAGGAGCGCATACTGGGAAAACCTTACGACTTAGCAAGATTTTACCTGATGGCAAAAATGTTTAATACGCGAGTTAGATGGGGGACCGAAATTTGGCCTTCGAGGCGTGGCCTGTCCACAACTTCAGATAGAAGCTTCGGCTTTACCGCTCTGAATCGCATTGCAAGTATTGGGAGCAACCTGATTACCTTGAGCCTGCTGAAAGCTCCACGTTACGGAGCAGTATCTAGTTTCTAGAGGTCTCAAAGGTAGGTAACCTATTAAAGGTCACTACCCTAAACTCAATTCAGCGGGTTGAAATTAGGGCACCTGCCTCAAGTTTCGAAAAAGTCGAACCTCGAAGACCTAATTTTGGCGCCCAATGCAACCATTTATTCGATCTTAGGATGAAGTTCAGCGGTGTTACGCAAGTCAAAGGCTATTAAAAGGAATTCATTACCTACACGTCGTGAGCACTGAAAGAACTGGGAGCGAGTGTTGGCTCCACAGTGCACGTAACCGCTTACAGTTGGTTTATCGAGTGCTTTTATTTAGTAGGCTTTCAGCAAGTTCAGTACGTTGCGACTCAATGTTTGCGACTATCGAGCGTGATGGGCAATGTTTTGAATATATACAATGCACATTTTTTTTGTGAAAACAGCAAACAGAAAATAGCTAACGTAAAAAAAACGTTCTGTTGAGCAACCTTGGCAACTACGTTCTAGGCCGGACTGAACACACTCCCGTTTAGGTACTGTAGATTGCACGTGCTCTCTTAATTTTAACATGAATATTATTACCCTGGACCAGGGGCTGGTAAGTTAACTGATCTTCAGCACTTGATTGTCCCCTTTTCGACCCCCGTGTATTAATCGACTCCTAGAGATCTCTCATCAACCGCAAGGTGTCGATATCGACCGCTATGGGGACCCCTGTTTTAGACCACAGTAATACTGTATTCTTACACATCAAATGAGCTGTGGATACAAAAATTTTATATGACTTACCGACAGTTCCACAGGCCGGTCGAGCTCTATCAGCGCCAGGTCGTGGTAGCCAGCAGCGGTGGAGTACTGCGGGTACAGGACCAGCTGACGGATTCCAAAATCCTCGTGAGGAGCTCCGTCCGTGTCGTTGGTGTAGTCGTGCTCGCCCAGACGGACTACGTCAGGATGGCTGGAAGGAATGCCCGTGATCAGTTTCTCTTAGAATTAAGAAACAATGAAATTTAGAGAGAATGGCAATCTTAATTGACGTCACTAGTTGTTTTCTTCCTTAGATCATGAACGTAAGGCGGTTGTAACCGTTGTGTAAGTTTGTATGATGGTTATTGTTCATTTACACGATCACCACGCCACAAAGTAGTAATAATCTATAACATATTTACAGACATCTGCTGTAAGCCGTCCACCAATAATATGCCTAATTGATGTGAAAAGTTTGTGCAGGAGGCCCGTAATCTTGAACTAGAGTTGCACTGCCAATAGACAGAATAAAAGACCCGTCATGGGTACGTTGTATTTTCTTTAGCGGTTTTGATTTTTTCTGAGAATGAGAGATTTACGTTCTGAGTAAAGCTTCTTAAATTTACGGAAAAGGTTAAGTGCTAATTTCTCTATCGTCTATATTTCGGACTCACTGTGGCAGATGTAGATCTCAACGTGAACAATTCGTGGAAATTTGTAAGCGAGGTTATTAATGATCATGACAGATGAGGTAATGTAAGCGAGGTTATAAATGATAATGACAGATGAGGTCATGTAAGCGAGGTGATAAATGGTCATGACACGTGAGGTCATGGCTTTGCTTACGTAACTCACTAAATATACAATAGCAGTGATTATCAGAGCACATGCCAGAGACGGGCAGTCGCGCCAGGTCTCCGAATTCAGACTGGCTTAAATCATTAAGTCCGGCAAATGAACTTGGGGAAAATGAAAATGGGATTCGCGTTTGAGCTGGGACTTGAGGCACTTCACAATTATCATCGCCTAGGAGGTTACGTCTCTGTCGAGTCGTTTGTCTTTTGATATGTCTGACGTCAAAGTAACAAAGTTATGAGCAGAACTTTACGAAATTTACAGGGACTTTTCAGTATGTTAGGAGGAACGGATGATCAACTTTCGGTTAAAATCCGTTCAACGGCTCTTTTGTTTGTTTGGCTGCCTATTTTTTTCAGTAGCATCACTCAAAAATTAATGAACCACTATTTATCAAATTTCCAGGAATTGTTGGGGTTACTACTGTGAGCAAATGACCAAATTTTCACGTCGATACGTTTTTTTTTTGTTTATTTATCTTTTTCTCAGAATGTTTGTCAGTACCATATTCTAAAAGTTATTAACGAATCTAAAAAAAATTTGTAGGAATTGTTAAAACATGTTAAAAGACACAAATGAGAATTTTCTGGTGAAGATAATTTTGTCCGTTTGTATCTTTGACTTATAATTGTCAAAAAGTTCCTCTGAACATAAGTCATATAGTTACGGACGGATCTCCAAGAAAATTGCAGACCAAATTTTAGCGATGATAAAGAAATTCCATTTTATAAATCAATTTTACTTTTTCGTTAACATTACCTTGCTTGGGGAGGTATGAGCTCTTAGAAGGCTGTCTATTTGAATATAATTTGAATAATCGTGATAATGTGCGTGTTCTGTAGTTCAAGTTCTTATTGGCAATGCCAGTCGTTACAGGTGGTGGGGCGCTTCGAGAACGTCGACATAGACTTTCCTCGATGGTCTCAGGCACTTTCGCGCCATTTCTGACATTAGCAATAATTGACTGCTGCACTACTGTGGCCAGTGCTGCTTCGAAGGGGCCGTAACTGGTCTAGTTGGCCACTGGATTTGCACTCCAGGTGCTATTATAGTACGACTGCTCGCCTGGATAGCTGTTAGGCCTCACTTTCCGCAAACCAGAGTCCAGTTGGGCGCATGGGCATGGCTGGACACTCAAGGTAACCAGCTCCTGTACTATTCGCCTGTGTTATCTGTACGTGAGCTACTTTGGGTGTTCACAAATGGTGGCGGTGCTACAGCAATAAATTTATGCTTGTCGCTCCCTTTACTATGCACGAGTTTGTTTACTTCATGTGCTGTGAACAATTTTTAAGTGGGAAAACTATTGATTTTAAGATAACAAATATTTTCTGATGATCTTTTCTTCTAAGTTATCCCTTCTCCGATGCCAACTGCGCTCGTGGTTGTGAGTTTGTCCTCGTCCGGGACAAGGAAAAAAAAGTAACAACCTGTGTGTGGTAAAATTGTGTAGGAAGCTTTCCCGCTGCAGCGTTAGGAATTTCGTAAATGTTGGCAAGTTAAGCAACTTATTTGTATAGAAGCATATAGTAGACTACATACGTAATGCCGGTCGCGTATCAATTATGAAAGCTTAGCGCTCTTTCAAACACATCTCGTTCTAATAATAAATGTATGGAAACTAATTGTTTAAGACAAATCTTTCAGTGAATACGAGATTTTAAGTAGGGTAGGAATTTTGCAATTATGGTAACAGACAGACAAACAAAGAAGCGGCTGGCAGGATCACCACCGGAATTGAATCATGTGTTTCTCGCATCATTCTTCAGAGTTCATGTTCATTTCGTGAAGATCCCTCCATAGCTTTTTTTGAATTATATTGCTAACTGAAAAAAGACAAAGGGAGATGAACAACGAAACCTCATCATCAACACTTAATAATTTGTTATCGGCTAACAATTCCTTTCTTAAATTAAAGTTCATAATGGTTTTGGTCGTAACTCTTGGAGTTATATTGCGAACAGAGACACATAAACAAGCAGTCAGACAGAAATAAAAAACAGACAAAAAAAATGTACAAACAAATAGACAAACTGACAACCCCCGCAAAAACGCTACTTTCTTGGCAAAGGTGAAAATCGGAGTTAGGAAATAGTTCTAGTTTGAAAATAAACGATTTTGCTAATACAGTTATCCATTACTTCCAAATAACACAGTACGCACCGCTCAATTCATACATTGTTACACTAACTAATCACGCTGCAACTTCTGCCATTGAAAATAACAATCTTTCAACAAAACACCTACAACGATAACAAAGGCAGCTGGCGATCAGCAACCAACTCTGCATCAAAACAAGAAGCGCTCATCACGGTCGAGCTACTTTCAGGGACGAGGATACCAAGTTACCAACCTTGCATCACAGTGCAAGACGAAGGTAACTTACCTCTGACGCTAGGGATACCGACCTGTTATCAAAACAATGTGCGGCGCAGTGGTGGGTAGACAGCAACTACTCCGAGCGCGGCGTGTCGGTGGACTGCTGCGGAAATCGCAGAGAGGTCGGGTTCTCTCGGACCCCTTCGTACGTTCGTTTATAATATTAAAAGGATCAAAAAAGCGGGCATCCGCATTGCATGATTTGACCAAGCAGTGACAAATATTTATATATACAGTTCTCATAAGTAACAAACATTGTGTGAAGGATGACCAGTCATAAAAAGCTTTGCTGTTCTCGTAACTCAATGGATGAATGTTACGCATTTAAGCATGGGTTACGTATGGAGAGCGTGTGTTCATCTCGTAAAAAATATGCAACTACAACGCCTCGTGGCGTAAGACCATCATCCGGGCGGGAGCAAATTTTATCGCCGTCATTTTTGATGGCGAGCTAATTCCAGTTTTTTGGGCATGGGTCATATCTAGATGAACCCACCAGATTCTGTAAAAAATTATAAATATTGCTGAACTCCGACCACTTTTTGGTGGACAGACAAATGAATAAAAATCCAAATACTGTATATAGATATACTTAAATCCTAAACAAAAGCCTCAAAAGTGATTTTCTAGAAGGTTTTCCTACTTAACCCTAGGTGCTGGGGAGAACAATGTCGTCTGATCAAACTAGCTCGAACCTGTGAAAATTCCACGGAATAAAAGTAATTATTTTCAATGAGAGATAGTATCCAAGAAATTTTCTCTTATCTACAAAAAAAAAGCGGTAGCGGTCGCACTAAGGCACGAAGAAAGAGAGGGAAGAACCAGCAGGTTAGTATTATAATGCAATATTTATGCTACGCCCGTTGTACCTCAATCCAAATTCAACTCATGCAGGGTAATAGGCGAGTTCTACACCACCCAACAATGTTTCTGGATAGTGCTACATTTTGCTATGTAGAGTGCTATGTCCGTTTGTAAAATAAGCATAAAGATATCACCCTCTGAATTAGTAGATGCTGTGACACCATGTAATGACCAGGGAGTAATAGTAACGTGAGAACCAGACAGACATACGAAGAAAAAGAACGCGCGTAAAATGACGATTTTCGGACCAAGCGGCCGCAGCGCCCGCCGCTCGTTTTCCTGCACATTATATTTTATAGCATATTCCTATAATGTGCAGTCAGGAAGTACTAGTACTGCGTTCTATAAGACAAGCATAGATAGAACCCTTCAATACTGATGATACAATAATTTAATGCACCTAATGTTGGGCGTGTGCTGCAGCTGCTTGGTCCGAAAATAGTCATTTGACGCGTGTTCTTTTTATTCGTAGGTCTGTTTGGTTCTCCCGTTGTTATTACTCCCTGGTAATGACCATAACCACCGGTTTTTAATACAGAACCGAAAATACCGGGTTTGCAAAAGTCCTTACCTATTTTGCATTTTCAAAGTGTGAAATTCATTTCAAAGACTTGATGAAATTTATTAACAATGACCTATTCCTAAACTATTTCAGATAATATAACAACTGGTAACAGTGCTCATTTTTATATATTGTTGGTAATGGAAACAAAAAGGATAAAGATAGTAGCTCTTCATCGCGCGGGTCACCAGAAGGCGGACTTTGTTAGGTTGCAAAATGCCAGTTTATCAACGGTGAAACGGGTCAAAAAACCGCCTTAAGAATAATGAAAGCCTCAAAGATCGACCACGTTCAGGCAGACCACAAGTTATTCAACGAAAGAATGTTCGAAGAGCCTTTGAAAATGATCCGAAACAGAAAATGACTGAATTTGTGAAGAAGAAGAAGATTTCTGTGTCAACCGTGTCAAGAGCAGTAAAGAGTAAAGGTGGAAAGAGCTTAAAGCGTCAGAAAAGACCGCTGCTAATTGCTGACATGGTTAAAAAGCGCCAAGAGCGATGTTGTCGCCTTCTTAACGACTTGAAAGGTCATGGAAATCGAGTCATAATTTTCTCAGATGAGCAGATCTTCACCGTGGATCCTGTCTTCAACAAGCAGAACGACCGAGTTATGAGCTTTGGCCAAGACATCTCTGATGTTCGTTATGTTTCCACAACAAAGCATCCGGCCTCTGTGATGATGCTTGGCATTGCGGTCTCCAATGGAGAGAAGATGCCTCCAGTGTGATTCATGGGCGCTTACAGGTTGACAGGGCTGAATACAGGGATATCATGGCCACAAAAGTTCTTCTTGGATCAGAAAAATCGTCAAAGATGGAGATTACGTGTTTCAGCAAGATGGTGCACCAGCTCACACGTCAAAAACCGTCCAAAACTGGATGAGCCAAAACATGACTTTCTGGTCCAAGGACTTCTGGCCTCCACAGTCGCCTGATCTCAATCCTCTGGACTGCACCGTGTGGCCGCATATTGAGAGTAAAGCATGCAAAGATCGCCACTATATTGAGGAGCTGAAAGCCTCTGTGAACCGCACTTGGGTCCAGATGAGGAAGGACTACGTCCGTAATGTGTGTAAGGACTTTCGACCACGAATAGGGCGTGCCAATGGTGGTCCCATTGAATAGCAATGTTGTTTAGATCATAATAAACTAATACATTACAAATCTTGTTTTATTTCATTATAAACAAAGCTTTTACGAACTTCGGATGGTAGATTATTAAAACAGGTCAGGACTTTTGCAAAGCCCGGTATGGCTGGCCTACTCCAGTTGAGTGTAAATGCTGTCACCACAGGGCCAGATTCGCACTATATAGGGCCCGGAGCAAGTTAAGCTGGGGCCAACATTTCCAACAAGGTCTAGCTATTAGCAATACCTGCATAAATAAATAAATATGCGTATACCACATTTTTTGTATTTTTTTTCCTAGAGGAAGTGGTGCCTTGGCAGGAAATCCGGGGTATAAACAAATATTTGTGTACGATGCCTACAGTACCGAGCCTCAGGTCTCTTGTGGCCAACGATGCTAGAGGGCATGCAGCGAACTATTCGGCTTCACCACAGCCATCGGGAGAGAATCAAGTTATTCTTTTGTATTCGCTGCAGCAGATTTGAGAAAGATAGATAACAAAATATAGCAGTGGGTATACTCGCAAATATCGTGGAGGATCAACTAAGGATCACAGCAGACTACCACGTTCGGCTAGGGGGGCTTTGCGAGGAACAAGCCTCTAGCAATGGTCCCTGCAAGAGTGCAAGCAATGTGTGAGGTCTTTGTTTTCTATCATAGGACCAAGGATCTTCAATTTCCTTCCCGAGGCTTAAGGTTAGTCAGCGAAACTTTGCTGACATCGAAAAAAGTGGTTGGACGCGTTCTTGAAGAGAGTTTTGCACCAGCCCTCGTTACCGCATTATCCTCTGGCTGTGAAGGGCAATATCCTGCCTTCCAGGAATTGTTTATCGGAGTGCCATGTACCAAACCCCATTGGTGAAACACTTGTCCAAAACAGAACGCTATTACTTACCGCCCATGGCCAGGCGTTGACA
>LQNS02278091.1:4862936-4878048 GCA_001587735.2 Parhyale hawaiensis | reverse complement strand
TTGATACTTGTGCAACACAGACGTTCTTCGCTCCACCTGACGTCATACGAGAAGATGCGCACAACAGTCTCAAAATGGTCAAGCGATGAGTTAACCTGTTACGTTGTTCAGCCGTGCTAAACAGCGTCCACAATGAGCCAGAGACGCTGAAGAAATTACTTGCAGGAATCACAAATGATTTTTGAAAAATCCACTAAATTGAGAAAAATGGAGGATGAACGGTTGTACGTAGGGTGATAGCTGTATGATTAACAGTTCGTGTTAGACTCGTGCATTATAGATATAAAGATAATTAAATTTTAATTGATGATTATACGCGTAAGGCCGAGTTCACACGTCATTCATCTCAACGCGTTCGCTCATTCATTCGTCCGAATGTGCTGCTGTGCCCTAGAAAAAATATAAAGTGTATTGTGTTGCGAGTTTTATTTCACTCCATGCTTGAAGAATTATTCGTAATTTGCCTGGTGACACATGCAGAAGAGACTGCATTGACGGTTAGCACTTCTATAACTTTTTGTGGCTTACAATTCACAAGGTGCTCGGACAACGACGCTTCGAAACATTTTCAGGAGTGGATGAGTGAAGGCGTTTGATAGGTTTATTACACAGAGACACATTTGATACATAACAAATATCATTTAGTACAATGATACTATACACTTTAGAAGAACTTCTTGATCATGAATGACGCAAGTATTTGGTATTGGAATGAAAACACGCTTCCGTGCCAATCTTTCAGTCGTATGTTAAATCAACACTAAACACACTCAAGTCTCATGTGCTAACTCGGGGCATTTCTCAAGTGCATACTTATCACATCGTAAGTGTGCCTCGTATGGCACTTACGCATTTTGCTTTTAGTGATTTGTCCCGCAGAGCTCTTGTTCATTTTGTACCGTAAGAAATGAGTGTACCAAATGAATGTGTAACACTATCCTCTAACTCTGTCACGAAGAGCGGTTGTTCATTTTGTACCGTAAGATATTAATGTACCAAATGAATGTGTAACACTATCCTCTAACTCTACAGCCTTTTTACTGGCATCAGCCATACCGACTCCAAGAAAGCTCAAACTAAAAGTTCATAAGCTACAATACTACTTTTAAAACTCAATCTTTAACCAGAAGTACACTAATATTGAATTTTTATTTCTAAAGAAGTAGAACTCGGAGGTTGACTTGTGATTATAACTATTCTATTGGGGAATGATGTACAACTGATTAAACGTTTGTAACTATCCCGAACTATCTCAACCTATCGATCTAATCCCGGTTTGCACTGAGTCCTAGACCTATCCTGTATCGTAACGGTACCATTAAGTATGGTGGGGTCGTGTGCGCAGCACATTCCTATCTATTGACCACGAAGAACTAATAACTCTAATGAAACTGAATTTTATTTCTTACACTAAAATTTACAAGAGATTACCTATAAAAGGGCTTACAGAGCTTATAAGCCAAAACTACGAACAGAGATATAGAACCATGCTCTATTTGATTCGGGGGTGTAAAGGTAACTCAATTGCTGGCACCATTGCATATTAAAAGAACAGATATCGAATGCGGGCGATACTTCCAGATTTATCGATTGGTTATGGTAGCTCAATCTCGATCGAAAACTTGCATGAATTGCAGTCTAAGAATTGGACTGAGTCCGTTGGAGCTTTCCTTCAACCGGAAGAAAAAGAATCTAAGTAAATAATTTGACTGCAGGGCTATTATGTAAATTCTAGCAAGCTTTCTATAATTTCCAATCATCAATAACCATTTCTACTTTAAATGTTGTACGTTTTGTTGTGTCGTCCATATGCATCACTTATATTCACCTGGGTCGGTGACGGCCAGAAACAAAATGGTTCTTTCTACGCTACCACATCTGAATAAACAAATAATAATGAAATGACATTTACCAAGGTAAGAATAAATTTATGAATAGGAACTGGATTAACTAACGAAATGTTTGCATTTTAAATCAATTTTAAGCAGAAGAATGTCACTGGTACACTGCTGGACTGCTAGAGTATAGACACAACGATACAGCTAACAAATAGACGGAATACAAGAAATCATCATAACCTGACACTCAACGCATTTCAGGAAGCGATGAAGTAATATTTTAGCTTTTAATAAACTATAACGAAGCATTTTAATAAATTAAAATTTCACGACGAAGCATATTAATAAATCTTTTACATTACATAAATTAAACTGCCTAACAGTAATTTTTTAAAACTGTGTTCAAATACAAGTGCTGCACTCATTAGCATCAGTGTTAAGTATTCGGTATTAGGTATGTATTAGGTATTATAAGATTCAAGTCTCCCTAAATAAGTACTAAGCTCTTCTAAGAGAGGAAAAGGAAGGGACATATAGTATGTCGATTGAAAAACGGGGAGCACATGCACGAAGGTGTTCCCACACAGGATCAACGCGCATGGGAACAGCAAGTCGGGAAAGAAGAGGAAGAACAGACAACAGTAAGGTCAGTAGGAGTATGAAAGTGGAAGGAAGCAAAGTGGGCACGAAAGACAGACGTCCCAAAAGCCTAACTAATGGCTAAGGTTACCTGGACAAACCCCCTGGGGGCGCCACTCCCCATAACATAGGATGGGCGAACCTAACTAACCTAATAAATATTCGATCTTCTGCATACAAAAGCAGAAGTGCAGCACTCAAGAAATAGTGGTACTTACAAGTGTTAAGTGCGGTCCTTCAGTTTTACATGCGGTTTGAAGCATTAGTAGGCTAAGCGCTACTTATTAGTATTTAGTGTTGATTCAACATACGACCCATTATGTTCCTCTGACTGAACAGTTGCTAAGAAAATATTCCAGTAAGTGGCTAGTGCGTTCATGTCAGATATGTGTTGACTTTTTTCTCGAAAGGATTCGAAACTTTACGAAAAAATGTATCAAGAGCAATATTGATTTGACTCTGGAGAAAAAAAAAAACTAAATACTGTAGTAATATTGGGTGCCACTGTTGTACCAGTGTAACTGTGTTGTTGGAGTTTTATTCCATCTACTATTTTGTCTACGGGAACATCTACAATTCGTACGTATTTCAAGTGACGATATACACAATGACTCGCAGTAGCAGCAGACTAAAGCGTTTGACTTTGACTCAAGGCCACAGGCTCGAACCTCGCTCCCAGCTAGGCAAGTTCTTGGCGGTGCTTGATGTGATCGGTCAGCATCCGGTCTGCGTACTGCTGTGGGTTTACTAACCTTCCCCAGCAATGGGGAGGGATGGGGGGTCGCAGATTGTCGCATGGAGTCTTTTGCCACTTGTGCCATAGCTCTAGACAATCTTGTGTTCTACTGCAGCCGTATACTCCTCTGGGGCTTGTTGGTCTATGTCTGCAGCATAAACCAGTGCATGCGGGTTTCCCAGTTGGAGGTTCGGTCAAGTTGACTTTACCTTGAACAATGATGACGACAGACTCTGAGATATGAATTCTGAGAAAATTAGAGAAGCGATTACTGAATTTGTAAAAAAACTGAACGAAATGCTCATAATAAATGTTATGCAGCAGTCACTGTTTTTAAAATATAAAAAGAAAATGTTCCGTTGAAACTACAAATTTATAAAATCTTCGTAATAGACTGTGAGAGTAATTTTGCTTTCAGAATTTTCAATTTTCGGTTAAGAAGCAGAAAATGAATCATCTAACGTGACTTGCACGCCAAAGTTTTAGAGATTCTTAAGAAGAGCGAAGAAAGAATATATTCTTATGCAGGGATGACTTAGGTCATGTGGGAGTTCAATCACACCTGAAGCAATTTGGCCTGTGATTAGCCAGTGACTGTGTAGATTGGTTCATGCTGAAACAACCCACGGTTCTTGTAGAAATGATCGGTTACCTAAAGCAGCAGCCATTTTTCAACATTGTCATAGAAGTAATAGTTAGTTTAGCCTTTACTGCTGGCTAAGAAAAGAAAATGCTAGACTTTGCCCGATCTCTGCACCGGCAGCCTTTAATTTAACTATCGCTAAAGCTATCCCTTGGGATCGATCGAGAGACACTTTAGTCATATTCCAATTCATGGGTTATGGGATGGCCTATTGGTTATGTTACTCTTCTATGGGTTATGGGACTCTTCTTCGTGTGTGATACGGGAGAGATAAACTAAAGGGTAAATTAGATGCATTAGCTGCACAGTTTTTCTAGCAAAAAAAAAAGAAGAAAAGGCAGCTTGATGTACAGTTTACATAAGACAAGAATGCACATTACTTGTTTCAAAAAAAGCGGGGGCTGCAGCACGAACTATAACAGTTTGATCTCTGCTAAATTCCTATGTATATCTATTCGTCAGAGCAATTCCCTCACTTCTAGTATGTGGATTAGGGCTTCAAATTAGTGTTATTATACTGAATATTTTAAGCCTCCGTTTCCACAGCAATGGCGATCTAATAGAGTAAGAAGTAAGGGACATATAGTATGACCAAGGAAATAGAAAACCAATGCACGAAAGTGTTCCCACACAGGATCAACGCGCATGGGAATGGCAAGTAGGGAAAGATGAGGAAGATCAGAATAAAGCATGAGTAAGGAGTATGAAAATGGAAGGAAGCAAAGTGGGCACGCAAGACAGACGTCACGAAGGCCTAGCATATAGCTAAGGTTACCTACACGAGCCTCCTGGGGTCGCCGTGCCCAATAACGTAGGATGGACGCGACTAACTAACTTAACCCTATGTCCCATCCTAGGCCCAATGAGGGGATTAATGCCTTCAAAAGTACCTAAGGACTACAGCAATTAGCGTCCTGCCGGCCATACATTGTCTTAATGCACGCACCCTCATTCGAGCAGGCAAATATGTGTGGAAACACAGACAGAGAGACAGACGTTGATGCATGTATTTTTCTCTCATGTGCATGAAGAAATTAGGTGAGGTTAAAGTTAATTTTATCTATTAGGAGTCAGTCAGGACACACATATAGCTAGACTAAGACAAACAGCATCAACAGAGAAATGCAGGAACAGACTCACTACAAACACGCTGCTCCCAATTCAGTCACACTTCGGCTCACACTGTATCGGGTTGTGATAAACAGAACAGGCGTACACAAGCAGAAAATGCGCTACTGTCAAGAGGCTGACCGAGGCTGGTATATATACGTACTGAAATCAGGAGGAAGTTTAGGGGGACTAATATCTGTGTTGTCTATAGTCCCTGGTAACTTCTCAAGTGGCAGGGAGGAATCGGGCGGCGGAGGTGGTTGAGTCGTCAAGGGATTCTTCTCTGAAATAATATTGGTGTGTATCAGTCCTTTTTGTCTTTTTGAAACTAGCCTAGTCAATTTAAGTGGCATATAATAGTAAAACTGTGACAAAAATGTCACTTATAGTGTAACAGTAAAATTGCTTTCGATAAACAGAACAACGTACAAATACCGACTAGACATCATGCGCATAAATTCAGAAAACATTCTTCATTCATATGATGATCCATATATAGTGAAAGGTAACTAAAGGTATTCAATATATTATTTCATTCAAGAAATCTTTCATTCGTATCAATAATAGTAGCTCAAATGGCCATGCATTATTCATTCCAAAGTAAACTATAAGTTTTAAACAGATTACTAAAATAATGTTTTAATTTATTATTATTATTTGTTTGAGAAAACTATCAAAAGTGCTAACGCCAAACTACAGAATAAACCTCTTCATCATATATTTATATTGAACTTCAACATGAATGACTTTCATGTTGATATGAAAATATTTCAGCCAATCACGAACGTACGAGAGTTGTACTCCACCATTTTTGAACGGGTAACATCCACTGTGAACATTTAAAGCAACAGAAAGTGTCATTTTCAATTGTTTAGATATGGTGAATTCAAAAGAGTTATCTAATGACCTCCGGAAACGCATAGTGAACCTGTACAGCGAGGGAAAGGGATACAGGAAGATATTCCAGGCTTTGAAAGTTCAGTATGTGAACGCGGTTGGGAACGTGATCAGAAAGAGGAGGAAGTCTGATTCTGTCACCAATGCGCGCAAGAGCGGACGTCCGAAGAACATCACAGGTGTAGCAGAAAAGTTATTTATCAGAGAAGTAAAACCCATTTGTGACTTTACCGAGATCAAAGATTTTTTGCACAGAGCTGAAGTAGGTGTCGGAAAAAGTAATCAGTCCAACTCTTAGTGGCATTAACGCGAGGAAACCAAGAAAATTTCCTTTATTGAAGAAGCAACGTGTTTTTCACAGTTTAATAGAAGCTAACGAATATATAGTAGAAAAGCCAGGTACATGCATTTTGGGTTTGTGCTGTGGGGTAGGATGAAGGTGAAGATACTTCAAGATAGAAATAAAAGAACACAACACTAGACGCCGTTTTTGGAGGAAAACTGGAGAAGCTCATGTTTCAAGAAACACTTTCCCAACTTATAAATTTGGAATGGGTAATGGTATAGTCTAGGTATGCTTTTGTTGGCGTGGAATTGGAAAATTGAAGATATCTGAAAGAAAGATGAATGCCATCATGTACAGAGATATTTTCAATGAAAAATTTTCAAGTTTGTTATTCTTTTCAATCTTAGAGCGATTGGGTCTTTCAATACGACAGCGACCCAAAGCACACATCGGAACTACAGTATTACAAAAATGGTCTGATGACAAAAAAAAATTAATGCTATGAAGTGGCCCAGCCAGTAACGTGACCTAAACCTGATCGCCGACAACTTGCAGAGAATTTTTAGATTAAATGTTCACAAAAGAAATCCTCAGAATATCAAAGGTCTAAAAGATTTCTACGTTGAAGAGTGATCCCGTTTTACATCTGAAGCATACAAGAAGCTCACCTGCGACTATGCAAACAGGCTCAAGTAAAACACAGTAAAGGATTTGGAATTTAATATGATATGCATGTATCAAATACTTTTGCGGTGCACTTTTGACATTTTTCTCAGTAAATAATTAGCAACGCACTGATTTTCAGTAGCTTTTTGAAAACTTACTATTTGCTATGAAACGAATAATTCATGTCCATTTCAGCTACTATTATTGGTAATCGGAAAAAACCCCGGACGGAAAATATGCCCGGGAGGAAAAAAGAACCGGGAGGAAAGAAGCCTCGCATTCTCTTGAAGCTATATTTGAGAGCTGTATTCATTTATTTGAATACAGCATACTTAAGTAAACTAAACGATATTGTGCTAAGCTAAATTTGACCTAGCATTTGCATGTGCGAACGTGGGTTGCAAAAACCTCTGAAATAGGTTATGTAAGGTTAAATTAAATAAGATTTAGTGAGCTTAGATTAGATCACGTTATAGGTGAGGTTGGGCTAGATAAATATATAGGTTAGGTGAGGTAAAGTTGAGCTAAGTGAGTTTAGATTACGTTAATTAGGTTAGATTAGGTTAATTAGGTGAGATCAGGTTAGGTAAAATCAGGTTATGTTTAGCTATATGCTCTAGAGCCCAATTTATTTTGGACTTGTTTCAAAATCGGGTATATCGGGTGAGGCCTAGAAAAACTAGCATTCAAATGTGACATCAATAACGTCAACATCGGCAAACGCTCCGGCTGAGCAGCCTATGACTATTTTAATCAATTTCGCCCGAAAAATCGTCATCACTTGTAAATTTCATTCCTTAAGCATATTAATAAACGAAGAAAATACATACTAATTGAACAATAAACAGTTATCAATAGAAAATTGAAATGGAGGCTTGTGGAAACTTTCACAACGCCAGAAGCAAAATTTGGGCCGCTAAGGCGCCATGATATATCATTTTCGAAGTGAAGCTCAATTTACACTTCGTGTTCAGTTACAGTGCTCTTCACAGGACATATTTAAACATATCACCGAGTTTGTTCGACTTGATTCATCCAATCTCCCGTTCCTGACTGGCCAGCTACGTACCTATGCACAAAACAAGAGTAAAATGGTTGTCGTCAAGTGCAGAAAGTTTGAGCAATAACTAGAATTCCTAAGAATGTAACACTGCTTACATTTTCGGTTAGGTTTAAGAACCCACCTTAGGAAGGCATGAGGTCCGACCTTCAAATACTTCGACTATAGTCGGTATGACGTCATTTAGCTACACGCGGTCACAGTTAAGTTTTATTTTAGTCCCATTGAGTTCTCCCGTTATACTCTTTGCTTCCTGGGCCTATCGGACAGAAATTACTTATAAGCGAAAAGTTAGGTAATTACTAGAGCCCGCATTTATGGCGCTTAAAATATTGCAGTTACAGCTCCTAAAAGTTGCTCTTCTTGGACCTAAAAATTGCTGTCATTGCTCCTAAAATTTGCTCCTATTGCACCTAAGCAATATGGATGGAAGAAATAGAAAACATGGAAGAGACGAATACAGCAAAAAACTGAAGGGACCAAAAACGTCGGATAACAAACGGGAATACCAGGTCAGTGGATCAACGGACACTTATATATAAGTTCCAAATACCAATTGTATTTGGAATTGCGCTTATGCAAACTCACGATTACGATTTTTTTCAATGAAGAGAATGATTCTTACGAATAGCTCGCTATATCTGTTCCCATGATGTATCCCCCGAACGAAAAAGGTAACATAAATTGAATAATGAGATTTTGCAACTCAATTATATTTTTTACTAAAACAAAAACATTAAACAATAATTTACATGGGAACCAGTTGTCAGAGCGTATTAAGGCTTGTGACACGTGGCATTTGTTATCAATGGCATTTGTTATCAATGGCATTTATTATCATTTATAATAATGCCACGAGTCACATGACTTCATACTACAATGTAAGCTATAAATGCATTATTTTATGTTATCGAAGGCCGAGTTCACACGTCCCTCATCGTAACGCGTTCAATCACAAAAAAAAACTGTTCATGTCTGTCCACACGCATAAGTGTCCTTCATTCAAATAAATCATACCGCGCGTTCAGTTATAATATAGTTTCTTTACATTTTCGCTTATATTTCGCATCGGTTTGAAGTCACATTCATATCCCATATTCTTATAACCTGATTGTGATAGGAACATCCTATTTCCAAAATATTTATAGTCTGATAAACCGATAGAAGAGAAATCAGCGCAGAGCTTTCAATGGGGTTTCAAATGAATGATGGCGTCCGTGTTCTTACATTTTCCGGTTTTCTGGTTTTCTTGTCATAAACAGGAGTACAGTGATTCTGATCATTTAAGTGACGATAAAACAAAACATTTTTTGTCGACTTGTCCATGATCTGGGAGTGCTGCAGAGGATAAATTTAATGTTTATAGATTCTGTTTACAGAACGTGAATGACACAGCGCGTTTAAGAAAAGGTCATTTTTTATCATTGAGTCTCCCGCGTTTGCTGCAGCTTTATATATCTCTCAAATCAACACCTTGCGCCCGTCAGCTTGAATGAACGCGTTACGATGAGGGACGTGTGAACACAGCCTAATATCTTGCATTTATAGCTCTCATTGCAGTTATTGCACTTATAGCTCTTATTGCATAAACGCCGTACTCTGCAATACACCCGGGCTCTAGTAATTACACAAGGATTCAAACCATTTGGCAAGGTTAGGTGGGCGAGGCCTGGCTTTCTCTAAATCGCAGTTCTAAAACACGTTTAGGTCAAGTTTACTGAGGTAAGGTTTAGTTAAATTTGATTTCATATGCAAGGTAATGTTACATCAGAATAGGTTGGGTTTAGATATATGTGGTAAGATTATGCTACGATCAATTAGAAAAAACTAGCCTAGGTTAGGCTTGGTTTCGCCAGGTTTGGGTAGGTAACTTCAGTACAGTATAATTTAACTTGCTTTAATATAACTCGCTTCAAATTAACTAAGAATAGGTAATAAATGTATATGTTACGCGCGAACGATGGATTTGGGCAATCGATCGATCGCGCTGCGCAAACGGTGGATGTTGTAAGTATTAATCGAATGCGCACCCATCGATCGATTGTTTTGCGCGGACGATCAATGTTTTTCTTCAACTTTCCCCCTATTTCTGAGTATGTTGCATCATATTTAATTAGTTTTATCTATATATAATTAACATGAGCATTTATTAATTAGGTTAGGTTAGGCGTTTGAACGATCGATCGTTTGCGGAGCGCGATCGATCGATCGCGCAAATCGACCGATTGCGTCCAAGATATACGTTGAGATATAGTCGGGGGCTTTTTTTCTATCGGGGCTTTTTTCCTACCGGGGCTTATATACTAAATCACTATTATTGATTAAAATTTGAATTTTCACAATATTTCGATGTATTGAGTACCCTACTTTTGCGCTTCACTGTTATATGTTGCATTTTATTCATTTTAAAACCGAATAATAAATCACTATTAGAACTCGGCAGATGAACTAATATATCACGAGTTATACAATATATACTGAGCAAATGGATTTCTCATATCTAATGCTCGCTGTCTACCCATGATAATTAGGTCAAACTCAAACAGAGGCCACGTACGCTAACTGCATTATAGAAAGTAACAGATCATGTACACGCTAATATTTCAATCTGCAGTATACACGTGCCTCCGTCATGCTTTTTCAATTTAAAGCACAGAAGGAGACTTTACTTCAGTGGGCACAATTAAGGTATAGATGGTACCAAATGTTGCTAGCCTACCCAAAATGCACCATGCCGTCAGTACCTTGTATGTCCTAGGTGATTGGATCTGAATATCTCAGTTTTACCGCAGCACTAAACAGTACTTCCGCTAGCCAAGTGTTCACGTGAAAAGATTACCAATCGAGTTAGAAATATTTAAATAGGGTATATTATACAGTATTGACAAGCACATGAACTGCGAAAACCGTCCCACTACTTAGAATTATTATTATTATTATATTCCTAGTTTAAGCCTCCCGACCAACAGAGTGCATGTGATCCAAGGCGAAGAAAGTAGGGACATAGAATGTCACGAGAAATGTGGAACCATGCGCGAGTCAACATGCATGGGAATAGCGAGTCGGAAAAGAAGAGGTAGAACAAAATAAAGCATGAGCAAGTAGGAGTATGAAATTGAGAGGGAAGGAAAGTGGGCACGAAAGAAAGACCACCTGAAGGCCTAGCTGACAGCTAAAGTAACACACGAGTCCCATGGGGTCGCCGGGCCCCATAACCTAGGATGGGCAACCCACTACTTAGAAGTGCGGCAGCTTAGAGAAGTAACAAATTTCGAAAGAGCAAACATCACGACACTTTCGTGGCTTGTACGTACACATCATTCCAAGTCCTTTAAACTTTAAAGGATGGTCGAGCATTCTGCTGGTTTCTTCCAGTGTAAAGCAAAGCTCTTCACATACCCCTTTTCCTCACATTTCACAATGTATACTATATACACACACACACCAAAAACATTGTTCCTACGAGAAAGCAAGGTTAAATGACGAATTAAAAGTAAATTTCCGTACTTTCAGATTGTAGCTAACAGGTTAGATATTCTTACCCGTGCAGCAGACTACATAATTGAGGCCCTCGAACCCACATCCAGTTGGCCGGGGACCACCAGTGGTGACGAATACCTCGTAAGCTGACGGACAATCTCTGAGGAGCCGGCAGACTCCGCGGGTGGGGACATTCCTGCCAGTTGTATCTATGCATGGGTCACCCCTGCGCAGGACGGTCGAGGGTCCGAACACAATCGCAGCTGAACATGGGGAGAGGAGGATACAGTTGTTACGGATACGACTGATATCCGCGTACAATAGTCAGGCTCTGCATTTAACATCATATTATGTCAGTGTTCGCTGCACTAGCAACGCTGGCATTGTTTACACTAATGTCGCTCGGGGCTACATTATGCAATGTTTCAAAACTCCGATGTTTCAAAACTTTTTTTATTTGTGGACCGATTGTACTGAAATTTGCACGGTGCAGTATATGAAATTTTGAAACAAACACATTTTGGTCCAGTAAAATCTTCGATTTTGGTAACAGTTTTTGAGAAAACGGGGAGAAACATTTTTTGTGGAAATTAAAAAAAAAAAAAAAAAATAGAAGTCTATGAGTCTTTCTGCTCGAACAATACTTATACAGTTTTAGAATCCTAATAAAATTTCTAATAAAACAATAGCACAAGATTTTTTCTATCTTTGTATGTGATTTAGTATGATAGTTATAGTCAGAAAGTTTAGGCCTCCGTTTCCGAGAGGATCGATATCACAGAGGAAAGAACAAGCGACATATAATATGTAGATAAAAATAGGGAATCCATGCAGAAAGGTTTTCCCACACAGGTTCTACGCACGCGCATGGGAACAGCAATTCAGAAAAGAAGAGGAAGAACATTTACAGACGATTTTTTCAATTACCAACTGAAATATTCATAAAAAACAATTTTCGGTTTTGAACTCTTATGAAAAAAAGAATACAACATAAACAAATTAGAGCCATTGTTTTGTTGGAAACTGTCATTGCTTTTTTTCTGGGATGAAAACTCATTGACTTTTTATTATTTTTAGGTGGAAAATCACCTTTCACTGGATAGGAAATAAATTTAAAATATTGATGTGAAATGTCATATAATGCATTTTTGTACCATGGATGAAGGTTGAATATTGTATTCATGTTGTGCTAAAATCTAGAAATGATGTACATGCATAGTTTCATATTTTCTACCTATGAATTTCTACATGACAGATATATTTATATCTTATTTAGCACTCACATGGGGATAAAAAACAGATTTCAGAAAACTGTTTTATTTGAGGGTCGATTGGTCGAATATTTGCAAAGTATTTGTTATTTGGTAAAAAGAAACACATTTTGCTCCTGTAAATTTTTCGATTCAGAAATTAGTTTTTGAGAAAATGGAAAAAATAGGCTTCATTTGTTAAATTTCTTTATTATAAAATTCTACGAGTTTATACGCTAGAACAAAAACTTAGTCTAGAATCCTTGTAACATAGTCAACAAAGTTACAGAGCTGGATTTTCCATTTTCCTTTTTGTTTTCTTTTAATAAGCAAATTTTGATCAACTAAATGAAAAAAAAGTAAAATTTTTAGTTATGAACTAATATAAAAAGAAATTGAGGGTAAAAATTAAAAATACAGTATCTATTACTTTTTCACGAATCTTTCAAGAATTCCTAAACTGTCTTTTTTACTAGTATGATAACTTATTATTTCTCTTCATTCTTAGGCGAAAAAATAAAGTGATGAAAACATAATTTAGTCACCCAACCTAACCCCCCTTTATCACTCTTTTTGNTTCACGAATCTTTCAAGAATTCCTAAACTGTCTTTTTTACTAGTATGATAACTTATTATTTCTCTTCATTCTTAGGCGAAAAAATAAAGTGATGAAAACATAATTTAGTCACCCAACCTAACCCCCCTTTATCACTCTTTTTGAAGGGGTGATAGTGCCCGTAGCCCCAAAAACTTTGGGACATGAAGTTCTACTGCCAAACAAATTTTTTCCGACAAAAAAGCATAATTTTGACCCCATCCCTACCACCCCTTCGGGCTCTTTTTTGGGGAGCCCCATAAAAATTTGGGACACAACACCATACTATCTCAGAATCCCTTTTCAGAAAAAATTGATAATTTTGACAAATATCGCTGAGTTGTCCCTTTCAACTACTTCCCATAGGGCATATTGGTTACCTACCTTCACGGTGTATCGGGATGATGCGTGAGCTGAAAATTCACTTTTAAGTTATGCGTGAGACTGCCTAGTGCCTTGAGTCGGACTTCGGAGGAAGTACAGGTGACTGTGCGTACATCACTGTACGTGTAAGAAGTCACGATTATTATTGTTATTATTATTATTATTATTATTATTATTATTATTATTATTATTATTATTATTATTATTATTATTATTATTATTATTATTATTATTATTATTATTATTATTATTATTATTATTATTAAATCACACCAGACTGGCGACGTAGGAACGGAGAAACTCCATGAGGCTAACAAACCCCCACGCAACCAGCCCAGAGGGTGGAGAAAACAAAAGAATGAAAAAAAAGAAGATCCTTCCGTAGGGTAGCAGATAGCGGCCAAAAAGGATGGAGTTAGCTACGAATCAACTCCACAGTGCACGTAACCGCTGACCGCTGGTCCATCTGGTATTCTTCTCTTATGAGAATCTATCAAATCTTTGAACTCTCTAACTATCATATCAGCGACGTTTCAAACATGTTAAGACATTTTTTTAAACTGTCTTGCCAGCCGTACAAGGAGACTACAGGAAGTTCTCGTCCTAGGCCGGAATTGTTCTGTAGCAGTTTCGACTCAGTTCAAAAATTTTTAGTTCCAGGTCTTTGAGTTAAACTACCTCTGTATTGAATTGACCATTTTTCCTGCAGCACCAGTGCCAACTTTTAAGAGGCGTACTACGTCAACGTGTACCCTGTATCTGACTCAATTTATTATGTTCACATAAATTAATCACTGTCCCATGATGATAATTATGTAAGGTGTATTATCATTTAAATATTGTTTTTTCCGATATTATGTGAGAATAAAAATTCCTTTAGCCATTGGAAAACACGGATTGGGGGGTAATGTTATGAGATTCTAGACCGTGTTGCTACTAGTTCCGAGATGACACCGTTCCACCCAAAATTATGGGATGAATACGTCGTACTTTCAGCAAAACAAGAAGACACATCACCCTTTAACATTATTGGTGGAGCTATGCTGACGCTGGTTTCAGGATAAAAACGTGAAAAACCTGCCAGAGGGCATATATAAATCAGCCATGGGATACTGATGAATTTTTACTTGAAATCACATACGATTTTGTGCAATTTTTTTGCGTTGATTATCTTAATAGGGTCAATTTATGACAATTTACATGAATACTTTTTCGTTGGAAATGCTTAGTTTCTCGATATTTGACTTTGAAGTATCATCGTTTTTCTTTGGGAGTAAATAACCGGCATCATAAAATGCTTGCTCACGATCGACTTAATAGCAATCTAACAGAGCCTGCCCAACCCAACCTTGCC
Organism: Parhyale hawaiensis; assembly: GCA_001587735.2. NCBI lineage: Eukaryota > Metazoa > Arthropoda > Malacostraca > Amphipoda > Hyalidae > Parhyale > Parhyale hawaiensis. The sequence goes on along the minus strand of LQNS02278091.1, from coordinate 4,863,110 downwards.
CTACCCAACCTTGCCCAACCCAACCTTGCCCAACCCAACCTTGCCCAACCCAACCTTGCCCAACCCAACCTTGCCCAACCCAACCTTGCCCAACCTAACCTTGCCCAACCTAACCTAACCTTGCCCAACCTAACCTAACCTTGCCCAACCTAACCTAACCTTGCCCAACCTAAC
>LQNS02278091.1:4803081-4819657 GCA_001587735.2 Parhyale hawaiensis | reverse complement strand
ATACAGGCAACGAACACGGTGATGTCAGTTGACGCCATTCTTTTAATCAAGCTCAGCTCCTTCTGATTTGCTCTCATCGTTCACCAGCTTCAGTTGCTTCCAAATCCAGCCTGAAGATGACCATGTGCAATGGTTGAAACGAGTCGCGACGAAATCAACTCTCTCAACTTTGGCCAGCTTCTTCATCGTACAGAACGGACCACACTTTTAAATATTCGTTGTTTTGAGAAACATAATAAAGATATTTTAACAAAGAAATATGGCGTGATTTTTAACCGAACATATATATATATATAATTTAAATACAAAGCATCGAGCCAGGATTCGATCTGGGGACCTTGAGATTACCATATAGCTAGATGGGGATTAGCTCTAAGCGTTTCTTACCAAGTATGACAATACGCTTAAATTTTGCCATCAAGTGTAGAAAAATTCTCTATACTGAACAGCAGAAAAAAAAATCATAGGACCATTTTTCTCGTTGGTATTCCGACAGATAAACGGTTCCGGGCACTCCTAATTCCGTCCGGCCTTCAAATAAGCTAGCCGGTGAGAGGTTAGGTAGAGCAAGCTTAGGCTCCGCTTAAGTTCAAAGGAACATTGATTTGTTCAAACATAGACTACACGGTCTACACCATCCATTGACGGGACACTGATATCGGGCCTCTCGCAATTGGGCCTGGAGGCCGATTTACGTAAGTGTTGATAAAATAAGTTCTCATAATCACAGAGATCTCAAACAAAGATTAATTTGTTCGTCGTAACGTAAGGAAAGTGTTGCAGAGCAGGGAGTCTAAATTGAAAATCATACATCTTCAGTAAGCGATATGCAGGGTGTTTCAAAATGAGAGGTAAAAATTTTGAGTATAAGTAGAAAAAACGAAAATAAAGCGATTTTCATGAGTATTAAAAATTTCAAAACTCTTTCGTTTTCGAGAAATGACGACGTGAAATACCTAAGAGCAAAGTACCTCCATTTTTTTGTATATATATGTACCGATTTGAACGAAACTTGGCACAGACATATAAAATTTAAGATAAATGTGGGTTTGACTCGTGTGTTTTGTTCACTTTTTCCATAGAAAATCAGATATTCAAAGAAAACGGGAAAAAGAAGGCTGGGGAAAACCTATCTACTGTAGTCCTACAGTTTTTGAGCTACAAAGATGATTTTGGTCTCAAAATAAGCGGAATTTGATTCTCTACAAATAAGTGTTTGGGTTTTATGATCCTTGAATTAGGAGACGAGTAACATCGCAATTTTGAGCAAAAATTCGATAAAATATAGATAGTTTGAATTTTCTCCGAATTTCTTCGACGATCATAAAACCCAAGCGCTTATTTGTAGAGAATCAAATTCCGCTTATTTTGAGACCAAAATCATCTCTGTGGCCCAAAAACTGTAGGACTAGATAGGTTTTTCCCGGCCCCTTTTCCCGTTCTCTTTCAATATCTCGTTTTTTATTTGTAAAATGGAAAAGGCACACAAGTCTAACCCCCATGTAACGGAATCTGAGTTGGTTCCCCCCAAAAAACTTCAGGTTCGTTTGGGCAACCCAGCTATAGATCACTAGCCGTACCTGATGGCCACGCTGTAGGCTGCTGCGTTGCTTAGTGCACAAAGGAAAAGAATTGACACCATGTCCAGATTTAAGATTATATTATGGACTAACTATTACATGCTGTAATTTCACTGTGTAGAATTGGTTACAAACTGTTTGGGCTCCTTTATGCCCTATTAAACCAGAACATCTTATTGCTACCAGTAATTGCAATCTGTAAACAAAATCATACTATTAACACGGATATTTATTCAATTCTAGCTAGACAGTAGTATCATAAAAAATTTAAGCTTCCCCAAATAAGTACAAAGTCTTTTCAAGAGATGAAAATGAAGGGACACACAGTACGTTCACAGAAAAGGAGAATCTATGCACGAAGGTGCTTCCACACAGGACTAACGCGCACAAGAACAGCAAGACGGGAAAGAAGAGGAAGCACAGACCAAGGCAAGACCAGCAGGAGTATGAACGCGGTAGAATTACTGTGGGCACGAAAGACAAATGTGCCAAAGGCCTAGCTAATAGCTAAGGTAACCTTCACGAACCCCCTGGGTCGCTGCTTCCATAACATTGGATGGGCGGACTGACTAGCTAGACACAAGGGTTTACCATATTAAGGAAAGTAGTAAACTCAGACAACATTTTTAGAGGAATGCAAATAGTTCCATGAAACTATGTTGATAAGCGGAGCTAAGAATAGAGCCAAATATAATTAGAATACAAGGGGGTTGAGCGGGAACTTTTCTATTTACAGAGCATAGTGTGTGATCGAAAGACAAGGAAAAAAGATGCTCTGCCCTTTTACAGAGATCCTAAAGAGACCGAGAGCTCTCACCCTTCGGATCAACGCTCATGGGCAAAATACGGTTCACCAAAAGAAGGGAATGAATAAAGCTTCGTGAAATAAATCGACACGAATGTGGGAAGAATCACCATCATTAACTTATCACTAACGGGATTGTTCAAGAACACTTCTAAAGCAAAATTCAGCGCACATTCACGACCAAGTATCACGAACTCTCGTGGAAACTGGCTTTGCCGAACTCGTCGACGGGTCGCGTTAGCAGTGTTGCTTTACCGACTACTTAAACGCCAACTGCAGTGAATGGCAGTTACATCACATTTATTTTCAATTTTGCATATCTGTACCAAGTTTTGTTCAAATCGGCACACAAATAAAAAAAAAGAAAAATGTTGAGGTACTTCCCCCTTAAGTATTTCAGGTCATTTCTAGAAAACGAAGGAGCTTTGAAGTTTTTATCACTCATGAAAATTGTTTTATTATCCGTTTTTCTACTTATAGTCAAATTTTTACCAGTAATTTTTGAAACACCCTGTATATATTATACCTTCGGACTCCATGAATAAATACAAATTCATCGTAATTTCAAGGAATATTAAAATTGTACAGAAAAAATTCGCACAGTGATACTACGCGTAATGTACTTTAATATCATATACAATTAAGTTTTTTCCTAAAATGGATTTGAAGCAGTAACCTCAGAAATTGATGTATGGAGAGCTTTCGGTAAAGCTCATCCCAATAGCCGCAAAGAATGAAAGGAAAAAATCCCAAACATACGTATGAAAAACCTCATTAAAACCACAGTAATACTACATCATGAAACCACAGTAGGAGCCATGAACGAAAAATGCAAGATTATCCATGAGATTAAAATACAAGGCAGCCGTTAAAAGACCTCAAAATAACATTTTGGAGCTGATACACACCATCATTGGAACCATCTACAGTTGCACCATGTCATTTTACATTACTGCCCAAGAATACTACGCCACTTTGTGGTTGCCTGCGTTACATCACTTCATGGCTTCCTATGTTACATCACTTAATGGTCCCCTAAGATGAATCACTTCATGGTTGCCTAAGTTGAATCATTACATGACTGCCTAAGTTGAAAGACATCATGGTTGTTCCCTACACTAAATCACGTCATGGATGTCTGCGTTATATCACTCCATGTTGTACATGTTGCTGGTACATCTCATCATGGTTGCCTACACTTCATGATTTAATGGATTACTATGTTTAATCAATTTATGGATGCCTACATTACATAATTTAGTGGATGACTATTCTTCAGCGCTTCATGGTTACCTATATTACATGATTTAATGGATGAAAATGTTACGTCACTTCATGGTTGCCGGAGTTATATTACTTCATGTTGGCCTACATTAAATCATTTACAGCAGCCAATGTTAGATCACTTCACAGGTGCCAATGTTAAATTACTTTACAACGGCCAATGCAAGATCACAATAGGCCTGCCAATGCTACATAATTTCACTTTCGAGGATACTAGATCATTTCACGGCTACCAAAGCTCAATGCTACACCACTTCATGGCGGGCAGTGCTCAATCATTCAGATCACTTCACGGCCGCCAATGCTACATCACTTCACTGTTATTGCTATATCACTGCACTGCTTCCTATGCTAAATCACTTCACTGCTTCCTATACTAGATCACTTCATGGCAGCCAGTACTTCATCACTTCACTGGTGCCGGGGCTTCATCACTTTATGGCTGCAAGCTGCTCTGACTCATCCTGCGGCTCTGCTGTCTGTTCTGATAATCTCGCTTAGCCCGTATACCAAGTAAATTTCATTAAGATTTCCATTAGCTATTTACTGGGCATTTCATTATAAATCGAGCATACCACAAATTTGAGAAGCTTCTGTTTTACAAAATGTGACAGTTTATTTTACAACTTATTGCGAAATAGTTTTACTCTACTGCAAAAGTCAGAGGATGCCATAAACAGTTGCTCTATGCAATTACACTTCTAGCCTAAATATTTTTGTGAATTTGCTGCGTGTAAAAGTTTTTGAAGTATGTATGGGTTTGCCAGTCATTACTGATTGCAAAAAAGGGCGTATAGCTAAACAACGCATAAATAGGATTGGGGAACATATAAAAATGCGTCTGCGGCACTGTGCAGTCAGGCACATTTGTGGGACCGAAATCTGCCTTAGAGGCCAGTGTCCAGTCAATGTATGGTGTGGTCTATGATTGAAAAAAAAATGTTGATTTGGTATGTTTCTCATGGTTTACCCAGCGTTATGAAAGTTAGCTTAAACGGGCGTTAGCAGAACCACCCTATCAGAAATTATCATAAGAAACAATTATGATCCTGGTCGAGCTTGGTTGCGAACAGTGATGGGCACCGTTACATAATATCAGAGGTCGTTACCGTTACTCGTTACTTCAACAAAAATACCGGGGCGTTACCGTTACTCGTTACTGCCACAAAATTGTGCGGGGCGTTACTGTTACTCGTTACTGTAACGACCGTTACTTCGTTACTCGTTACATCTGAGTTTTCATTGTGTAACTAACCTGAACGTAGTACAAAATTTGCTACTGTTATTAACTATGTCAAAGCAGGCATCACTTGAATTTTTTTGTCCCAGAGTTCGTATCTTTGATATAGTGAAGTAACATTCTAGCATTTGGGTAACTGTTCTCTATTTTTCATGTAAGAAAAATATCCGTAAAAGATTTAATATCTGCTGTGTGCAGAATGAAAGCTTTCCAACATACGAGAGCTACAGTATTAACGCGTCATGGCTTGTATTATACGCAGCACTTTGGTCAGCACTGTTTTTTTCTGGCGAAACAGAATTCCATAGGCGTAAATTAGAAAGGAAAAAGCTGCGTCGAATATCATTTTTATGTAACCGACGGGTATCTATTAAGCGGTTGAACTTTGCGTCCTCAAAAATTTTATTGTGAAGAAAATATTTTTGAATTAAGCGACTGATGTTGACAGAAGCTGCATTAAAGACAGTTCTAGCACGCAGTTCTGTAACTATTTTTCACACGTATATTCTTTCTTCAATGATGCTATATTAAGATATTTGTGTATTTGTCCGTGAAACGGAGGCGAAAGATCGCATGGACGTATTGTATATTTCTTGCACTTCGCAGTTATGATTCTGTCGTGCATTGCATATTATATCAGCCTGCTGGATTTAGGTAATAATGTAGCAGAAGGCGAACTTCACCAACTCTCCACTGCAAGTGAAGTCCTTTCTTGCGGTAGCAAAATATCACTAAAACAGATTCACGTCTGGATGCAGTAAGTAGTACAGAAGTGGTACAAGAAACCTAGAGAAAAATTGAGCATCATTTTGCCCTTTTTCTACAGCATAGCAATAAGAAAAGTTATTTAAATTAGGCAAAACAATTCAAACAGCACTTATCTTGTGAGAAATAGATATACAGAAACGTATTTGTGCATGGATCGTTAAGTATGTGTCAAAGAAAAAATCTCTCTTAGTGCTGTCTTCGATCTAACACGAAACGTTCAGTTCTCAGCAGCCTAGTCGAAAGTCTGACTACAGAGGGCTTTAAAATCTATTTTGTTACTTGCGAGGAATATGCATCGGTCGTAGCCCACACTAATCTTGATTTTCCCCTCAAAATCCCAAGTGCACCCGATGGCAATATGATACATTTTTCATAAAATGTTTTCCAGTCACTATAGCGATCTCAAACAAAAAGTAAACTGTTCGTGGTGATACATGAAATGTGTTAATCAGCAAGAAATGCAATTTCGTGTATGTATAGACGTCGATGGTGGTAGACTGTAATAGAATTTAGGGCAGCAAAAAAGTTAGACTGGCTAAAATTCCTTTTGCAATTTACCTGTTTCCAGTTCTCATATATACGTGCTTCTCTCCATTAGACGCACTCTTTGCACCGCCTAGAAGACATTTTATTATTACCTCCGCCAAGGAGGTTAAGTTTTTGCCAGGCTTGTCTGTCTGTCTCTCTGTCTATTATTCTATTACTCTGTCTGTCACCAATTACATACCTAATAAATCTAGAGCATCGTTTTCATTTCTACGGTTTAACTCGATGCTTAAAAAAAAAAAAGAATCCATGTTCTCGTTGACATTTTACAGGTAAATTTAAGATAAGTGTGTTTTCGTATCGAAATGGTATGGCACGTAAAAAATTATCAGAGACAGATCATCTTTCCTTATAAAATTTTATTACCCTAGAAGAAAATGTTGACAAGGCAGCATCACAAACTCTATGCAGCCACTTGGTACTGCCGGACTCGCTAGTTTTGCTCTACAATTATCAGAAGAGCTTGAGTTACCATCCAGATTAGGATATTGTCGGTATATTCGACTGACTCTTGAAAGTAAAAATCACGAGGATAGATCCATCTGACATCACTGAAACGCAACTTTGGTTTATATGCAAATATGTGATTTTGGCATTGATTAACTGAACTTTATTCCAATGTAGTGCTCAGCAGTTTCTAGATTGGCATGGGCGAGGAGTTAAAACAACAGGTTAAGAGAGCACAACCCGTCTTTAGATTTAATACAGTGACATACAGCTCAGCTAATGTAAATATCGCTGTCGTAACTGTTCAATGCGGTGTATTCAGAATCTGCATTCTAAACTAGAACACCCTGAGTGCATACTTCCGCTAAGCAAGGTAGCGTAAACTAAAAACTCAATTGAGACTTATTTATCATGAGTAAAGTTTGATCATTTAGATTAAATTGGATAGGTGGCAGTAGACGAACCAATAGATCCACTCCGAAAGAGACACCAAAACTTACGTCCCGGCCCTTTATGAGCTATTGCCATTATGTTAGTAGGATATAGAGGACTGAAGAAACGAAAAGATAAAAAAAGAAGTCAGAAAAAAAGGAGGAGAAGAATCTCAGCCAAAGAGATGATCATGAATGCACGCAAGCATGATCGATAGCCGCTGGCAGAGCTTTAAGATGAAGATGGGGCGGAAGTGAGAAGATGACGGATTAAGATGGCTTGGGAAACTTTGACGGCTAAGAGCTTGCTACTCGTGGAGGAGGAGTTCTTAGCTGTGGAGGATGTCTCTCCCAATTATGTGAAGACGATTTTTAAGCCGTTACTTAAGCCGTTACAGTAACTAGTTACATGCCCATCTCTGGTTGCGAATCATTGGTAATCACCGGCATTTATGGGGTGCTTTCCAACCTCTATGGTTGGGCTAATTTCAAGGTTTACAACCATAATTAAGAAGCGAAAGCAGTTCTTAGTCAAGGATGTTTCTCAACCATGTGTACTTGCAGGAATCTACAAACACAAAATTGCGCATAAAATTCTCCCTGTGGGCGTGTATTTGTAGGGTAGTACTACTGTGGTGTTAGTACGGTGAACTAGATAGGTGTGTGATGACACTGAGCCTTGTTGGAAAGGTTGTAAAGGCTGCTAGCTGTGATATTATTATGCAACGAATGTACATGACTAGGGCTGTGATAATTAGCTCGGTATCATTTTAGAAAAGGCACAACAGCAGAATTTTTATAATTTCAGGTCATATATAGGTAAATTAGCTCATTTTAAGACATTTACATGAATAGTACTTTTAGGGCCCACGCTTCGTTTACGATATATTTGACTTTGAAGTTTCCATTGTTTTTCTATGGGAAAAAATAGCTTAACTGGCTTAGAAAATTCACAACAGCGAATTTTGCAATAAAACTGCATTGATGTTAGGTAAGGCCAGGCTACGCAAGATAAGGCTGGGTAACATTAGGATAGGTAAGGTTAGGTTAGATAAGGTTAGGTTATGTAAGGTTAGAGGTTAAGTTAAGTAAGGTTAGGTGAGGTTAGGTAAGGTTCAGTTGGGTAAGGTTTGATTTCTTGGGGTCGCCCGTCTTAGAAAAAAATACGAACTTCAAATTCAAATATCTCAAAAATCGACGCATCAGCCTCGAAGATGATATTCATGTATAGTGTCTAAAATGTGCTTACTTACCTATAGATGACCTCATAATATCAAAATTAGCTGTTGTGGCTTTTCTAAAAGTTTACCGTATGCTCTTGCAGACAGAGAAGTCGACGATAATTTCAAAGCAACAAATTGCATCAGGAACAGGCTCCTACAGTGAAGTGCTTCTGCAAGTTGTGTTACCGTCCTAGCTTAATGTTTGAACTTTTTGTCGTTGTTTTAGAGTTATCACCGACTTCTCTGTTTATAAGAGCTTATTGTCACAGCCCTACCTTTACATGACATTTTATAGTATAAGCCGTAATAGATTAAACCAAGAACACTTCTCACTCGAGGAGAAATAAATAATAATAATAGATAAATTGACGATATTGTCCTAGGAATGGCTGAAAGGCTGCGGGAGCTGGAAGGCTGTAGTATCCAGTCAGAAATTATGGTATGCAACAACGGTGATTATGGTCGATATCTTTGGTGGTTTATTATCGAAATATCCTCCAAATTCAACCATTATGGGGTGTATTTTTATGGTAGAGATATGCCAAAACTCTCAATCATTGTCAACTACAATACCCAACCATACATATCCAATTACAAACATTAAGGTTTTGGCTGCACAAAAATGATCTGCCATAGTGAACCATAAGAAACAATATTCACGACTAAAATCGACTGTGTTCAGCGATAGATACAGCTATATTCTGTCAAAATCAACTTTTTCAACTTTTGACATATTATGCACTGGAAGCCTTGTTTGTTTGCTCATGATTAGTTGCTTCTACGACAAAAAAAAATAGTTTAATTCATACGTGCGTGTTAGACCTGCAGATCAGAACGGTCAAAGGCTCTAAACTTCAGACCGATGCTAGGGCAGGAGCTTGAACCAGTCTGTGCAGGTAACGCACGTTTATATACAACTTCTTTAACTCTAAGCTGGAATAGGGCCGTACTACACAGTTCAGAGGAAGTCACAAAGTGCGATTGATGAACTTTGGCCGTACCCAGTGATGAGCACCAAATACACTAAAGTATTTAGATACAAATTACTAAATACAACTGTAAAATGTAATTAAATACTAAATACTTAAATACATGAATGTATTTAAATACTTGAGTACATACATTTATTTTTTTTTCTTTTTTGGGCACCGAAAGGCACTAACTCAGGTGAATTTTTAGTGTTCATGAATTATTGAATATTGATATACTAGCACAAAAATATGCGACATTCTGCAAACGTCACAAGTAATACTCTAGTGTCTAGATAATATAAAAACAATTCAGAGGCGAGAGCTTCCAATTTGACACCTGCTATCACATCACCAGAGAATTTATTTAGCCTGTTTTAGCTTCTTGGTTGGCTTATGGACATTGAAAACTAAATCAGCAGTTCATTGAAATGATGCAAGCAGGCAGAAATAAGGGTTTGTAGGATCGAAATACCGTCGTGTTTTACGGATGTTTTCCCACATTACCCTGAAGAAGAATAATAGCCTTTAGTCCTGAGCCGTAGCTCTTGATGAATTGTGATGAATTGCAGCCGTGCACTACTTTGAGCCAGTTAGCATAATAGCATCTTAAGATCGAACCAGTGCTTGTGGATCCTTTGGGACGTGTCTTTCGTGCCCGTTTTTTTCTTCCAAATTCATACTCCTACGGCTTATACTTAGTTCTATTTTTCCTCTTCTATCTCTTTGTTCTTCCTCTAGGCGCGTGATTCGGACGTGGGTTCCACGTTTCTCTTGATATTCTTATCTCCCTTCTTTCTTCCCTCCTTTGGATCTCGGAGTACACGGTTGGTACGGAGGCTTACAATTGGAGAATACTTCTACTACTGCTTGGGGATTTTCCACGAGGGGTGTGCGATCAGGGTCATTTTACTTTTAAGCCAGCCACAAACAGACCTACCCCACACCTCAATAATCAAGCCTAGTGCAATAACAGGAGGCTTCAATGGTAATGTCATATCCGGACTGCATAAGCTTGAGATGTTGCCAGCAGTCGACCTCTTCTGCTTCGCTTGTAAAAGCAGCATTCGGTGTTCAGATGCTGTTGCAGGACTGTTGGTCTTAACCATTGTGGGGATTCTCCGGGGCACAGACCATCGTATTTGAGGTTCCATCGTTGGCACCATAGCTCTTGACGATCTGTGATCGATTGAATCCGTCCACACCTCTGGGGCCGAAAGCTAGGTCTCCTCAAGATTTTTTGGATGCCTTGCCAGGAGGCACTTAGCTGCAGCAGTGCGTGTTGGCTTCCCAGTTGGGATGTGCGGTCCCGTTGACGTCACTGTAACTGTTAGCTTTCAGCAGAAGTTAGGGCAAAGATGCCGTCGATTGAGTGGCGTCTTTTACACTTTCTATCCAGTTATAGAAAGTTATTTTAAACAAAACTTTCGAAAAGTTTGTCTAGCTCCTTAACATGGAACTTGCAGCCGTAATTAGGTTAGTTCTAACGCATGTAAAGCGATTCAGAGAGGATAAGTGAAAGCGCTACTTGAAATTCCGGACGAGTTCAGCCTATAACGGCTCGACTGAACTCAACGATCAATTCTTAGAGTTATGATAAAATGTAATATGCAAATTACATTAAATGAAGGGAAACATACAGGTCCACTATATATATATATATACAGTGGACCATGCTCGTGTCCAGGTCGCGTTCAGTGGGACCTCCTTTTCTTGCACTCATACTGGATGGTGTATCACTTCCTGTGGTTGATGACTTGGTAATCTTGGGCGTCAATTTTGATCCTATGTTGACGTTTGAGCCCCACATTCGTTCGGTTGCCTCACGGGCATCGCAGAAAATTGGTCTTATGAGGCGTGCTTGGAGGGTGTTTGGCTCGGTAGAATTGACACGTCCTGCTTTAATTGCTTTGTTCTCCCTCTTCTGGAGTACTGCCCTGTATTCTGGGGTTCTGCTACCGATTGCCATCTGAGTTTGCTTGACAAAGTGGTTCGTCGATGTTTGTTCATGCTGGGTGGTGTTGTACCTTGTGATCTGGCGCATCGTCGCAGAGTTGGTGGGGTCTGTTTTTTGCATAAAATCTATAATTGCTTCAGTCATCCACTGTCTGAATTTCTTCCGGATCCATTTGTTAGGGTGAGGTATACTCGGCGTACTTGTGCACTTCATGCGTTTGCCTTGGAGCCGTTGCGATGCCGTACGAGCCAGTGTTCCCGTTCGTTTTACCCATCATGTGTCGATGTTTGGAATGGTCTTGATGGCTCTGTCTTTGCGAGTGCTGGTATTGGCAGCTTTAAACGATCTGTACACAGAGCTATTCTGTGATCTTGGATCATCTTTTTTTTTCTTTCTTTTGTTTTCTTCACCCGCTAGGCTGGTTGCGTGGGGGCTTGTTAACCTCAAGGAGTTTCTCTGTTCCCACGTCGCCAGTCTGGTGTGATAATAATAATAATGATAGCAGTGTGATTCTACTCGTATGTTCCACTTAAAACTAGGCTGAGTAGTTTCTTACACCTGAAACACAATTCAGAATAATGAAAGCAGAATTTCTACTTTACGTTCTATGCAAGTCAAGCCTTGTGGATTTATTTGGATTCTACTCTAACAAGCCAGTCACTTGATGACACCTTAAATCTAACATTGAATTTATAAATGTAAAGTTCAAATTCCCACGATCAATTGCATACATCGCTCGCTCTGGACAGTGCACAAAAAAAAAATTTCGAGAAAATTAAGTGCGAAGCCGCATTAGAGGAGGAGCCCTTTTTTTATTTTCGATCCGAAATGATATACACTTACACTACCCGGATAAAGTGCCATGCAACTTCCACAGCTTAGTTGTATTTAGTTAGGCCAATAAGCTTTGACTTGTCCAGTAGAGCAGTAGCGTTGGTTTTGACCCTTTGGGTCGTTTTGCAAGTCAGGCACTGACACCAGTTATGCATGAGACGGCCAAAAATTCTATTTTACAGTGTAAAATTGAGTTGTGGCGGTATCAGGAGTAATCGGTTGAAGTTTAACGCCTGATACTCCATTCAACGGGCGTAACCAATGCACAGTTTGAAGTTCTGGATAATTCAGAACTATAGGACTGTTTTTGTCGACTTTGTAATAATGGGGTTAGCGTGCCAAGAGTAATCGCTTCAAGTTTATTATGTGATACTCTATTCAATTTTCGAAACCAGCACCCAGTGTTGAGTTTCGGATAATTCAGACATAAGACTGACGTACTCTATTTTGTGATACTGGATTAGGTAACGTCCTGTGAATAACTTCATTAGCATTAGCGGGATGTTGGAGTGTTGTGCCCGCCTACCCAGCTAAGTTGGTGTGAATTCTTGTGAATCCCGGCAAGCTGCGTCAGTGTACCGTACCTGGCATTTACGTCCCTGTGTGTACAGAGACGGAAGGGATGAATGATTACTACGACCCTCAGACCATCCCTTTCGTCTCTGTAGTAACAGCTTCGACTATAATTGACATGGGCCGCACAGTCAAGTGGAGCCTACCGGGCAATGCGCATGGATGTACATATATCTACAGAACCAATGAATGCATGTCGGCCTATTTACGGTCCCACAGACAAATATGTTTCGCATACTTTTTACTTGTCCGAAGCTTCATACGAGAGCTTCGGCTTTGCCATTCATAATCGTGTTGCAAGTGTAATTAGGAACTCGATTTCCCCGACTATCGTTGAAACGTCAGTTTAACAACACCTAATAGAGTTTTAACCCATTTCAAGAGTATAGAAGAAAGTTAAATGCTAAAAGCTCTAATCTTGCGGGTGAAACCAATGTGCGCTGATTTATTCCAACGGCAAATGTAAAACGCAAGTTGCAGGGCCTCATCAAAAAAATTATTAATATTGTTTACAAGCGCTGCCAGCCTCTCCCAAAATAAACTTAAAGATATGCCATCGAGCACAATCGAAAAGATCACTGATGCTTAAGACACGGAATTAATTCAAGTTTTTAACCGGAAGTGTTGCACGCTGACCATTAAAAAGATGTAATAGCACCGTCTGCTGTGTTGTTATCGGAAGGAATTCACGACCCAATTGTAGATCGGTTGAGCGATGTTTAACTCTACTCTCTAGCATCAGGTTGCATCCCGCAACCTAAGGCTCAGACCATTCGCGAATGATGTGCGCTGTTCTAAGCAGAGCGCTTTTTTATTTTAACTAGTCAATACAGCGTTCCATTGCTATGCTGAACAGTACCATTAATCTATGCCTTTACATACTTGTTATGACACAATTTGTTAACTCACCAGTTAAGCATTGTAAGAACTGTGGAAAGCAATGCTATCAAATCCTTATTAGTTATTTCGGGCCCTATCTATTGTAACTGCAAGTCATTAACACATGACAAGAGCTGCAGGTATACGTACACATATGAGAAATTTAGAAGTGAGGTGAAAAGCATTCGAGGCAGAACGCACAGCAAAAACAGATAAAGTAATACGAAATGTATTTAAAAAATATTAAATACATTGCATTTAAAAACTTGAAAATGTGGCTAAATATACATTTACATTACATACATTAAATACATTGCATTTAAATACCTGAAAATGTAGTTAAATATATATTTATATTCCATACATAATGTATACAGTATTTAATTATATGTTTTTAAAAGTATTTGTAAACACATTTTCAAATAACACAATGTATTTAAATACAATTTTATTTAAATACTGCCCATCTCTGGTCGTACCAGTTGCCAGGGTACGTTAGGCTAAATATATCATAAAACTTGATATCCTTTTACATAAAGCAGATTTTAATAATTTTTTGATAAATGAACATAAAATAGATAGCAATATTTGATCAAAGATTGCAATACTGTTTAACAGGGAATACAACTAACGATAACGATGGGTAACTACGCAAAAGTGGTGGAGCGTAAATAAAATTAGAAACGCACAGATAAAAATAACGCGAAGGCGGTTAGCGTCCATACATAGCCTGCATTTTTTTGCAATTCGTCCACAGGAAAGAAAAAAATTGAAAATATGCCCAATTTTTGCACTATTATATGAATTTTAAGGTGTTTCGCGTTGAAACTTATAGTCATACAATATTATTTTGTTCGAATATGTTGGGAATTCTAGCCACATTTTAATCTCTGGTAATTCCCCAAATAATGGGAGCAATGTCACTGATAATCGTAGGTACAGAAATCCGATGATAACCTACCATAATTATGGAAAGAAATTCACCTTTAATCGCATTACCACATACCAGTAAGAACAACTTTATTCAGCTAATGATTCATCAACTGATTATAGTTCTTCCTAGAGGTATATCCTAATCTTCACAGCTTTTTAAAACAAATATGAATAAAAAATTTTTTAACTGAAAAACTAATTACATACTAATTACATATTGTTCTTATTCACTGAAAAGGCTAACAGTGTTTTATTCAAAAGTAGCTAAATTTCAAATGTGATTGTTCGCAACGAAGCAGTGATGGTCTTAAATATCATTTTATTGTTATAATGTTCTTTTCTAGGTAACCGCCACATATAAAGAATAACATCACAGTACGGTTTCTTTAAAAATCATTTGACAACCAGACATGGAATCTTTTATGATACAATATAAAGATTCATCTTGAATTAACAATGTATGCATAAATGAAGTAAACAGAAGCACATAGCGCAATTCCAAAAAATGTTAGCTTATGTAGCTACAAAATGTAGAAACAAAACATTGTGCAAATTAGACAATTGTCAAATTGGAATTTACTATGAAAAGCTAATTTGTTTTATATTCTTAATTTAAATGACACAGTTCGAGCTGCACGCGTCTATGCTCTACCATATATAGTCTTCAAACATCCGTGTACTATCATCGACCTTCGTTTCCTGACAAACCTTAAACAAGCAATATTGCCTTCGCCAATATCGACCTATACATACTATAATCAACGTTGTGTTTTGATCGACATATCTACCATATTGTTTCACCATCCATACTCAACCTTAATCTCTCATACACCACTATATTCTACTATAATTACAACCATTATTTCCGACTGGGCATTGTGACTGGACTGAAGAAAAAATGAGAGAAAATATAGTTTAAGGGTCTATCAGGTGGACAATGTAATTAGTAGAGCCCGAATTTCTAGCGTATATTCTATTATTGCTATTGCGCAATAGATGCAAATAAAATTTGCATTTATTGCAAGAATGCTACTTCACTATAAACGCTTTTTTGTTAAACGCTATTTTTGATAAAACAAAAAAGCAAAAGATAGTCATAATGCAATGAAAGACTAAATAACCTAAAAAAAGTAGTAGTACGTATCTGCACCATTAAACATGCAATAATTTGTTGATGAAGGGGAGCGTCTGATTTTGGGTCATCTTTTATATTTACGGTCCGATTTGGCTGTAACTTTGGTAATGATGTAAAACGTGATTCTAAGACTATTAAGTTCAAATAACTTTTTGAACTTTTTTGATATTTTGAAAGCTACATAAAAATTTTGAGTTTTTTCATTTATTCTATTTTTTATTCTAAAGTTTTTGCCAGATTTTTTTTTTTTTGCTGATTGGTTCTAAATATTGCTAATGCAAGTAGATGACACTAATGTTTGAATTTGGCTTTATTTCCTTCTAGTTTTGAAAATATATGTTAGTTTTCATATTTTGCGTTATTTAAAAATCTCTGGTACAGAAATTTTGAGAACAAAGTTGTTATTCTGCATGCGGTACGAGTCAGGTTATACATTCCCCTTTATTCTGAAATTTGAATGGCTAAAATCAGGTATAAACTTTGGAAGAAATACTGATTAAAAATGTGTGCAATCTAAGCATGTAGTTGAAATAGAAAAAAAAAAAACGGAAGACGATTTCCTGTTCTTTTAGTAACTCGTTTTTTTATGGCGAAAATAGGGGAAAGTACTTGGGTCAATCCCCATTTATTTCTGGTTTTACATATTTCTACCAAGTTTCACAAAGATTGGCTAAATATTAAACAGAATTTTTTAAAGTCAAAAATAGCCTTTTGTAAAAATCCCCCCGTCTTCCCAGCTTTCTGTTATACTAACTTAGGGTTGCACTGGCTGCAACGTGCAGTAATTGGAGTCAACGCAGCGGGCTTTAGTTGAAAATTGACGAGACATTTGCTTGTTTGGAAACTTCATTTATACTTCTGGAACAGCCGGTATCATAGTTACACCTTCCTATGATAACCTCTCTAAATTTCGCAAAATTTTAATAACTAAATTTACCAACTTCGATCCTCCCACCTGATGAGCTGGAGAACA
>LQNS02278091.1:4762477-4776284 GCA_001587735.2 Parhyale hawaiensis | reverse complement strand
CTGCTTGGAACAGCGCACATCATTCGCAAAGTGCTCTGAGCCTTAGGTCGCGGGATGTGACCCGGCGCCAGAGTGTAGAGCTGAACATCGCTCAACCGATCCAATTTGGGTCGTGAAATCCTCTCGATAATTAAGTAATAATTACTTGTATCATGATTTTTTTCCAAATATATTCGTAATATTCCTACAAAACTCTTCGGGGATTTTAATGCTAACTTCTTTAATCCCCTTAATTTGAATGCTATAAGTGAATTTATAGGGACTCTCTTCGAACACGGTTTCTTTCCACTGATTGATCTCCCAACAAGCATCTCTCTGGACAATATAATTACGAAGGTCTCTCTCTTAGACCAGGTATGGTGTAATTCTGTGTTTGAGGGGATACTTCAGTCTGGCGTAGTCAATTTCGAAATTACCGACCATTTATTTGTGTTTGTCGTATTCAGACATGATGTCGTTAGTGGTCTTAATTTCAGAGCAACTTGTCATTTTAACAATGCAAACTCTGTTAATCATTTTGTCAATCAAGGGTCTCTGTTGAATTTTCCTGATGAATGATTGGGTCATCCGTCTCTTGAAATGTCAGCTCTACTCAATAAACTCAGTGATATCCATCTTAAATCATTTCCACTGGAAACAGTTCAACCCTGAAGAGTGAACGCTCGTTGGATCACAAAGGACATTAAGCACCTTATTAAAAAAAAATCACCAGTTGTTTAAGTTCTATCGCTGCAATATTATTCACCAAATTCTTATAACATCTACAAAAATATATTGGGTTCATTAATTAGGCTAGTGAAAAAAATGCACTATCGAAAACAAATCCAGCGAGAAGCCGGGGACTCTAAGAAATCTTGGAAAATCATCAATGAATTTTTTAACCGAAATTCTCAAACTAATGTACTGCAAACGGAGTTTGATGGTTAATTTTTGCGTTGTGATATGCTTGTTAATCATTTTAATACGCATTTAACATCAATTGCGGGTAACTTAGTACGAAACCTTAAAGACAACAAAGTGCAATATGAGCTTCTTAGTTCTTGTGTTGATTCTTCTCTTGATTTTATACCGATTGTAAATGATGAAATTTCCAGCGTTGTATCCACCATGAAAGAACAACGACTTCATAGAAGCGAAATACCGCCAAGGCATTTATTACTTGTATTGCCATACTTTGTCAACTATTCATGTTCCATTTTTAATAAGTGTGTGATTGAGGGTATTTCTCCCAAAGTCTTGAAAATCGCACGAGTTATTCCGATTTTTAAGGCTGGCAATCGTAACGACGCATCGAATTACAGACCAATATCTACTCTACCACTATTCAATAAAATATTTGAGAAACTGATTCATGCTCGTTTAACATCTTTCTTATCTAATTTCTCAACAACTCTAAAATTCTTAATTTCATAGCGTGTTAAAGTCAATGATATTGACCATTTTCTCTTTTTGTTTCAGCCTGATGATGACGCTTGTGTGTCGAAACGTAGCATATAAATTTTAATTCATGGAGGTAAATGACTTTTTATGGACTTTAACACGCTTTGAAATAATGAACGTCTTTCTTAGATACGAATAAGGTTTTGACAGATGTGCAATATGGGTTTCGAAAGAATACTAATACAACTTTGGCTATATTTAATCTTGTTAGGGACCTTTTGAGCGCCTTTAATCTAAAACTTTTACAATTTGTCGATTTCTTGATATGCAAAAGACATTCGATACTGTCAATGAGAATATCCTGGTGACAAAGTTGGAACACTATGGGGTGAGGAAAAATGTTCTTAGTCTCATTACTAGTTACGTATCAAATCGTGTGCAATATGTCGATGTTAACGAAGTTCATTCTACTGTGCAGGAAGTTAGTTTAGGTGTACCCCAGGGATCCGTTTTGGGCCCATTGTTGTTTAATGTTTTTGTTAATGATATTATATATTTCAAGTATGTGAAAACAATATTATTTGCCAATGATACTGTATTTTATATAAATGATATATCATTCAATGGTGCAATGGTGCAATAGGTTGGCTGAATAATAATCGTCTAACCCCAAATGCTAGAAAGACAAAACTTATGGTATTTTTTTCGAGACCGGTTCCTTATCTTCCTCCTGTTTATCTGAACGGCACTACTCTGGAGTGGGTTAAATATTTAAATATTTAGGCAAATATTAGATGATAAATTATCTTCTGCTAGTCATATTGGTGAGCTATGCCTAAAACTAAAAAAAGCTAAGGGTGCCATCTATTCAGTTGCTAGGTATCTCTGCAAAGATACCTTACTGTTATTGAATTATTCACTGATGTATTCTTACATCATTAATGTAATTGTTATATGGGGTGATGCTTCATCGAACTGGGCACAGAAAATAAACATAGTTAAAAATGAAACCTTGCGAATAATCTTGAAAGCTAAAAGAGATGAAAATCGTACTCCAGTGATGCCAACAAATGTTATGTACAAACGACTAAAGGTACTCAAATATCGTGACATTTACGTTTTATTTCTTGCTCAAATTTATTAGAAAGGCTGTTCCTCTTTAAAAATTACTTTCTACCACTCATTCCCGAAAACCCTTATGACACAAGGAACAGTAGATTCAATTTGCCCACGGTAAGGTTGGAGGTTGAGAAGCGTTTTACCGTTTTCAAAGCTGTGTGCCTACAATCAACTGCCTGATATGCTTGTTCAACCGATGTCTGATTATGCTTTTAAACGTAGGGACAAGGACTATTGCATAGCCGAATACAAAGTATAGTTTATTTCGTGTGCCCAATAAGTTGACCATACTTTAATGGGCTTGTTCTCTATGATGATTGCTTATTTTGTAAATAGATTTAACTTGTTACTCTTTTGTGAGAGAACAATAAAGGTGTTAAAGGGCTAACATAGTCCACCTGATAAAGCCTTAAACTATATTAAACTATATTTTCTCTCATTTCTTCTTCAGTCCAGCCACAACAGCCAGTCGAAAATATTGGTTGTGATTATAGTAGAATATAGTGGTGTATGAGAGATTAAGGTTGATAATGGATGATGAAACAATGTGGTAGATATGTCGACCAAAATATAACGTTGATTATAATATATTTAGGTCGATATTGGTAAAGGCAATATTGGTTGTTTTAGGTTTGTCAGGAAACGAAGGTCGATGATAGTACACGGATGTTTGCAGACTATACATGGTAGAGCATAGACGCATGCAGCTCGAACTGTGCCATTTAAATTAGGGATATAAAACAGATTAGCTTTTCATTGTCAATTCCAATTTGACAATCGTCTAATTTGCACAATGTTTCGTTTCTGCATTTTGTAGCTACATAAGCTAACATTTCTTGGAATTACGCTATATGCTTCTGTTTACTTCATTTATGCAAACATTGTTAATTCAAGATGTATCTTTATATTGTATCATTAAAGATTCCATGTCTGGTTGTTAAATGATTTGTAAAGAAACCGCACTGTGATGTTATTCTTTATATGTTGCGGTTACTTAGAAAAAACATTCTAGAAATAAAATTGCATTTAAGACAATCAAATCTATTTTCACTGCTTCGTTACGAACATTCACATTTGAAAGTTAGCTACTTTTGGATAAAACACTGTTAGCCTTTCCAGTGAATGATTACAATAATGAAATTTGTCATACAAATGCAAAGGTTTTTCATTTCACTAATAAACGCAGTATATTTAGTTAATAAACCCGTTCAATCAATTTCATTTAATTAGTATTGCAATTAAAAAAATCATTTATTGACGTTTGTTTTAAGAATCTATGAAGATTTGGGATATACCACTACGAACAACAATAATCTGCTAATGAATCATTAGCTGATTAAAGTTGTTCCTAGTGGTATATGGTAATACAATTCACGGTGAATTTCTTTCCATTACCATGGGAGGTTATCATCGGATTTCCGTACCTACGATTATCACTGACATTGCTCCCATTATTTGGGAATATTATAATGTGGCTAGAATTCCCAACATATTCGACCAAAATAATATTGTATGACTATAAGTTTGAATGCGAAACACCTTAAAATTCATATCATAGTGCAAAAATTGTGCATATTTTCAATTTTTTATTTCCTGTGGACGAAGTGCAAGAAATTGCAGGCTATGTATGGACGCTATCCGCCTTCACATTAGTTTTATCTGTGTGTTTCTGATTTTATTTACGCTCCACCACCTTTACGTAGTTACCCATCGTCATTGATTGTAGTATACCCTGTTAAACAGCATTGCAATCTTTGATGAAATATTGCTATCTATTTTTATGTTCATTCAGTTTATGTATCTAAAGTTTTATCGAGAAATTATTAAAAATAGCTTTATGTAAAAGGATGTCAAGTTTTATGATAGATTTAGTCTAACGTACCCTGGCAACGGGTACGGCAAAAGTTTATCAATCGCTTCGTTACTTCCTCTGCACTGTGTAGTATGGCCCTATTCCAGCTTAGAATTAAAGAAGTTGTATACAAACGTGCGTTACCTGCACAGTCTGGTTCAAGCTCCTGCCCTAGCATCTTTCTGAAGCTTAGAGCCTTTGACCATTCTGAGCTGCAGGTCTAACATGCACGTATGAATTAAACTATTGTTGTACATAGAAGCAACTAATCATCAGCAAACAAAGCAGGTTTCAGTTCAGTTGAAAAAGTTGATCTTGGGAGAATATAGTTGTATCTATCGCTGAACACAGTCGATTTTGGTCGTGAATGGTGTTTCTTACGGATGACTATGGCAGATCATTGTTGTGCTGCTAAAATCTTAATGTTTGTAATTGGATGTATATGGTTGGGTATTATAGTTGACAATAATTGAGAGTTGTGGCATATCTCTACCATCATGCACCTCATAAATGGTTGAATTCTTAAGATATTTCGATAATAAACAACCAAAGATATCGACCATGATCACCGTTGTTGCATACCATAATTTCTGACTATATACTACAGCTTTCCAGCCCCAGCAGCCTTTCAGCCATTCCTAGGACAATATTGTTAATTTATCTATTATTGTTATTTATTTCTCCTCGAGTGAGAAGTGTTCTTGGTTCAATCTATTACGGTTTATATTATAAAATGTCATGTAAAGGTAGGGCTGTGACAATATACTCTTATAAACAGAGAAGTCGGTGATAACTCCAAAACAACAACAAAAAGGTCAAACGTGGAGCTATGACGGTAACGCAACCTGCAGAAGCACTTCACTGTGGGAGCCTATTCTTAATCCAATTTGTTGCTTTGAAGTTATCATCGACTTCTCTGTCTGTAAGAGCATACGGTAAATTTTTAGGAAAGGCACAACAGCTAATTTTGATATTTTGAGGTCATCTATAGGTAAATAAGCGCATTTTACGACACTTTACATGAAAACTATTTTGGGGACCGATGCGTCGATTTTTGAGATATTTGACTTTGAAGTTCGTATTTTTTTTTTTTAAGAGAAAAAATAACGGGCGACTCCAAGAAACCAAACTTTACCGTACCGAACCTTACCTAACCTCACCTAACTTTACATAATTAACCTAACCTAACTTTACATAACCTAACCTTACCTAACCTATTGTTACCCAACCCTACCTTGCATAGCCTGGCCTTACCTAACATCAATGCAATTTTATTACAAAATTCGCTGCTGTGCCATTGCTAAGCCACTTAGGCTATTTTTCCCCATAGAAAATCAATGGGAACTTCAAAGTCCAATATCTCACAAACGAAGCGTGAGCCCTAGAAGTACTAGTCATGTAAATGTCTTAAAATGTGTTTATTTACCTATATAAGACCTGAAAATATCAGAATTTTGCAGTTGTGCATTTTCTAAAGTATTACCGAACAAATTATCACAACCCTAGTCATGTACATTCGTTGCTTAATAATATCTCAGCTATGCTTTTACAACGTTTCCAAAAAGGCTCAGTGTCATCACACACCAATCTTGTTCACCGTATTAACACCACAGTAGTACTAGGTACCCGACGAATACCCTTCCACGGGGAGAATTTTATGTGAAATTTTGTGTTCGTAGATTCCTGCAAGGACACATGGTTGAAAAACATCCTTGACTAAGAACTTCTTTCGCTCCTTAATTATGGTTGGAAACCTTGGAATTAGCCCAACCATAGAGGTTGGAAAGCACCCCATAAATGCCGGTGATTACGAATGATTTGCAACCAAGCTTGACCATGATCATAATTGTTTCCTATGATAATTTCTGGTAAGGTGGTTCTACTAACGCCCGTATAAGCTACCCTTCATAACGCTGGGTAAACCACGAGAAACATACCAAATCAACATTTTTTCAATCATAGACCACACTATACATTGACTCAACACTGGCCCCTAAGGCAGATTTGGGTCCCGCAATTGGGCCTCACTGTACAGTGCCGCGGACGCATTTTTATGTGTTCTCCAATTACTTTTTTATGCGTTGTTTAGCTATTTGCCCTTTTTTTGCATTCAGTAATGACTGGCAAACCTATACATACTTCAAAACTTCTATACGCAGCAAACTCACAAAAATATTAAGGCTTGAAGTGTAATTACAAAGAGCAACTGTTTATAACATCCTCTGATATTTGCAGTGGAGTAAAACTATTTCGCAATAGTTTGTAAAAATACACAGTCTCATTTTGTAGAACAGAAGCTTCTCAAATTTGTGGTATGATCGATTTGTTATGAATACCTAGTAAACAACTGATGAAAATGTTAATGAAATGTATTTCGTATACGGGCTAAGCGAGATGACCAGAATAGACGGTAAAGCTGCAGGGTGTGTCGGAGCAGCTTGCAGACATGAAGTAACGGAGCCCCGGCAGCAGTGAAGTGATGAAGTACTGGATACCATGAAGTGATCTAGTATAGGAAGCAGTGAAATGATCTAGCATAGGAAGCAGTGAAGTGACATAGCAATAACAGTGAAATGATGTAGCATTGGCAGGCTTTGAATGTTCTAGCATTGGCAACTGTGAAGTGATCTAGCATTAGCCGTCGTAGAGTAATTTAACATTGGTGGCTGTGAAGTGATCAAATATTGGAAGCTGTGAAGTGATCTAACACTGGAACCTACAAAGTGATTTAACATTGGCTGCTGTAAATGATACAATGTAGGACAACATGAAGTAATATAACTCCGGCAACCATGAAGTGACGTAACATTTTCATCTATTAAATCATGTAATATAGGCAACCATGAAGCGCTAGAGAACAGTTGTCCACTAAATTATGTAATGTAGGCAATCATAAAGTGATTAAACATAGAAATCCATTACATCATGTAATGTAGTAGACAATCATGATGAGATGTACCAGCAACATGTACAATATGAAGTGACATAACGCAGATAACCATGACGTGATGTAGTGTAGGGAACTACCATGATGTCTTTCAACTTAGGCAGTCATGGAATGATTCAACTTAGGCAACTATGAAGTGATTCATCTTAGGGAACCATTAAGTGATGTAACATAGGCAACCACAAAGTTGCGTAGTATTCTTAGGTAGTAATGTGAAATGACGTGGTGCAGCTGTAGATGGTTCCAATGATGAAGGTGTGTATCAGCATCGAAATGTTATTTTAATGACTTTTAACGGCTGCCTTGTATATTAATCCCATGGATATTACTGTGGTTTTAATCTGGTTTTCATGCATAAGACTGGGATTTTCTATCCTTCCATCCTTTGAGGCTATTGGGATGAGCTCTACCGAAAGCTCTACATACTTTAATTTCTGAGGTTATTGCTTCAAATCCGTAGTTGGTTTCATTGATTGTATGTGATATTAAAGTACATTACATGTAGTATCTATGTGCGAATTTTTGCTGTAAAATTTTATTATTCCTAGAAATTATGATGAATTTTCATTTATTCGTGGAGTCCGTAATTATGATATATTCAGGGTTTTTCAAAATTAGAAGTAAAAATTTGACTAGAAAAAAGGAAAATAAATCGATTTTCATGTTTGATAAAAATATCAAAACTCCTTCGTTTTTTAGAAATGATCTGAAATACTTAAGGGGCTAAGTACCCCAACATTTTTTTTTTTTGTTTATTTATCCGCTGATTTGAACGAAACATGGTACAGCTATGTAAAATTGAAAATGAATGTGGGTTAGAATAGTGTTCTTTTTTCCATTTTTCCAATAAAATACGAGATATTGAAAGAAAACGGGATAAGGGGGCTGGGGAAAACCTATCTAGTCCTACAGTTTTTGAGCCGCAGAGATGATTTTGGTCTTAAAATAAGCGGAATTTGATTTTCGACTAATAATCGCTTGGGATTTATGATCGTCGAAAAAACTCTGAGAATATTCGAACTAACTTATTTTTTTCCAATTATTACTCAAAAGTGCGCTGTAACTCGTCTCCTAATTCTGTGATCATAAAACCCAAGCACTTATTTGTAGAAAATCAAATTCCGCTTATTTTGAGACCAAAATAAACTCTGTAGCTCAAAAACTGTAGGACTAGAAATGTTTAACACAGCCCACTTTTTCCCGTTTTCTTTCAATATCTCGTTTTCTATGGAAAAAAACACACTAGTCAAACCCACATTTATCTAAAGTTTTACAAATCTGTGTCAACTTTCGTTCAAATCGGTATATATATATACAAAAAATTGGTGGTACTTCGCTCTTTAGTATTTCAGGTCGTCATTTCTCGAAAACGAAAGTGTTTTGAAATTTTTGTCACTCTTGAAAATCGCTTTATTTTCCGTTTTTCTACTTATACTCAAAATTTTTACCTCTAATTTTGAAACACCCTGTATATCCCTTACTGAAGCTATATGATAGTGAATTCAGACTCCCTGCTCTGCAACACATTCCTTACGTTACGACGAAGAAATTAATCTTTGTTTGAGGTCTCTGTGATCATTAGAACTCATTTTATTAACACTTCCGTAAATCGGCTTCCAGGCCCAATTGCGAGAGGCCCGATATCACTGTATCGTCAATGTATTGTGTAGTCTATGTTTCAATAAATTAATGTTCTTGAGAAATTTAGCGGAACCTAAGCATGCCTTACCTAACCTTTCACGGGCTAGCTCATTTGAATGAATGACGGAATTAGGAGAGAAAAAAAGTTATGATATCGGACTTCAGAAGCTTCAAACACATTGTTAATATTTCAAGAAGTGTTTCAAGCAAGAAGTGTCTTCAGATAAATGGATAAGGATCAGTCTTCCCCATCTTCTGCAACCTGGCCATTAATTACTATGTAATTACAAAATCTGCAACCTGGCCTATTTTTCGCCTATCTATGTACAGTATTTCTTCATGAACGGGCCTTGAATAAAAAGACATAAATACGAAGCGTTATATTATCTAAGGATAGGACTAATAGTTAATTAATTATGTTGGACTAGACTAGGTTATGTTTATTAGAAAAGGTGAGAGAAAATAATTCCCTTTAATGTTGTTCTAAATAAACTATTGGACCCGTCCGTAGAAAAATCATTGAATAATCGATGTGTTTGCTCACTTCTCACTTGCCATTTCCACATTTTCCTGCTTACGCTCTTTAGCAGCTCTTATTCCCTTCTGTAATCTTTCTGCTTCAATTCTTTCTTGTCGTTGTGTCGCATAGGCGCTTCATCTCTCTTCGTGGGTAGTATGTCTTCGTTCTTAAGACTGTAGTAATCTCGTTCCTTTACGTTCCTTATCCTCTTCCTTGATTAAACGTGCGTCCTCCAAAGTAATATTTTGAGTAAAACGCTACAATAAATTTGGATGCAAGGACAGTCAGCTCATATGCAATATGAGTGCACCGTATCCGTAATACTGCCCTCTTTTGCTTCACTGAAGAGTTGAAATTTTGGCCTATGAAACGAAATTTGTTCTCTTAGAGAATGAGAAAGACAGTAAGCTAGATGAGCGAATTGTCTACTGTCAGCGAAGCAATTGTCTACTGCCCGTCGTGAGTGCTCCGTTAATCATCTGCAGAATTTATACGTCGTGCCCTGGAAAAAATGTTATAGAATCGGACTCCACAAACTGCATATATATTGTTCTGATATCAAGCAGTGTTTCAGTAACAAGTGCATTAAGATAAAGGGAAAAGGATCCCACTTTCGCCATCTTCTGCAACCTGGCCATCGTTCTCTATGAACCCGAAACCTAATTACAAAATCTGCAGCCTGGCCTATTTTTTCACCTGTTTCCTTAAGAGCGAACACTAAATAAAGTAATCGATAAATAAATACACGAAGCGTTTTGTTATATTAGGATAGGCTGAGGTGATAAAAACTCATTTCGTAACAGACAGGGGCATTATTCCTACCGGGCCGTACGTTCCTTCCTAATTCCTCTTCCCCCTATCTGTCTAACAAAAGGGCCCGTAAAACTTTCCAGAAAGCAAGGAGCATAATGGGATGACTCACGGTAAACCAACTTTGGAAAGTGTCATCATTGCCGTTACATCGACCAACTAGACCAGTAGCCCGAATACCTCATCCTAGCTTAAGGATATAGAAATTTTCCTGTAAATTTTCGTACTGTACAGGGCATAGTGTCCACTGTCGTTGGATTTGGATGTCTACCGAGGTGTGGCTGGTGGATGTGGTCAGTAGGTCTAGTATTTACCAGTTTAAATAATGAGCTACAACACGTTTTAAGTGTGAATTCTCATATTACCCCACACTTCACCTCCATAATCTTAGGGTAAATAATCTTAAGCAGCTAGACTTTTTGGGTGGTGACAGTGGTCAGCCAGACTATTATTATTACTAAATCACACCAGACTGGCGACGTGGGAACGGAGAAAGTCCATGAGGCTAACAAACCTCCACGCAACCAGCCAAGCGGGTGAAAAAAACAAAAGAATGAAAAAAAAGATCAGAGATCACCGAATAGCTCTGTATACAGATCGTTTAAATCGGCCAATACCTGCACCAGCAAGGACAGAGCCATCAAGACCATTCCAAACATTCACACACGATGGAAAACAATCGGGAATGCTGGCCCGTATGACATCGTAACGGTTCTAAGGCAAACTCATGAAGAGCACCAATACGCAGAGTATACCTCACCCGAACAAATCGATCCGGAAGAAACTCAGACAGTGGATGACTGCATGGGCCAGTTATAGATTTTATACAAAAAACAGACCCCACCGACTCTACGACGATGCGCCAGATCACAAGGCACAACACGACCCAGCATGAACGCACAACGACGAACCACTTTGTCAAGCAAACAGAGATGGCAATCGGCAGCAGAACCCCAGACTACTGAGCAGTACTCGAGAAGAGGAAGGACAAGGCAATAAAGGCAGTGACGTGTCAATTCTACCGAGTCAAACACCCTCCAAGCACGCCTCATAAGACCAATTTTCTGCGATGCACGTGAGGCAACCTAACGAATGTGGGGCTCAAACGTCAACTTTGGATCAAAATTGACACCCAAGATTACCAAGTCATCAACCATAGGAAGTGATATACCATCCAGTATGAGTGCAGGAAAAGGAGGTGCCACAGTACGCGACCTGGACACGAACATTGTCTTAGTCCTTCCCGCATTTAGCCTTATCCCCCTCCTAGAACACCAGGAATCAATCATTTCCGAATCATGCTGAATGGATTCTGAAAAATCTAATCTATCACTAGGCTTATCGCAAACAGCCAGCAAAGTTACATCATCAGCGTAACCAACAAGTAAATTATTAACAAGATGAAACAGATCCGCCGTATCTACAATGAACAACAAAGGGCCGAGAACACTACCTTGCGGGACACCAGAAACCAAATTCAAAAACTCACTTATCTTTCCATCAACAACTACACATTGACGTCTGTCAGATAAAAATTGACTAATTACCGCCAGAACTGAACCACAAATACCCATTATTCTCAGCTTATGGAACAGCCCAAGGTGATTCACGTGATCAGAAGCAGCACTGAAGTCAAGCTGTACCAACCTTGCCTCATGGCCACCATCAAGACCCAGCTGCAACACATGAGAAATGTGAAGCAGAGTATCACAGGTTCCCAAGCCCTTTCGAAAACCATATACTGCGTTGGGGGAAGAACACCCTGCTTTTCAAGAAAACAACCCAATCTCGACGCAACCAACCTCTCATGAACTTTCGACAAAGCAGGTGTGATCGAGTTAGGTCTATAATCAGAGGTACGGGATGAAACCGAGCCCTTCGGAACAGGCGTTGTCACATGGGCGACACGCCAGCACTCCGGAAAAGAGCCCAGCCGCAACATTCGACGGAATACGGAAGCAAGCGAGGCTGCGAGCACACCAGCCTGAACAAAAAGATTAACAGCATCTGGAACTGGTGAAAAGCCCCGGGACCTCCCATGTCACAATAAAGTTCGCACGGTTCGTGCGGGGAGTGAAAAGTTACAAGCACCCTTTATGCGCGGCAACGTCGCGCCGACTTCGCTGGTCGCTGCCTCCGCTCTTCAGACGCCTTAAGAACTTCATAGACCTCGGACGTTTATACGTGTGCCCCCTCCTTAAGCACATCGTTGAACCGCACCCTGTAGATCTGCACTGTATTTACTTTTACCACTCCTATTTCATTATACTCCGGCCGGGGCGTGAGCCTAGGGTGGTCGTGGATCCACTAACGGGAAGTTTCCTGGAATGTGAGGATGACAAGTTTCCATGCTGCGTAGACTGCGGCGCTGGTCGAAAGGGGCTCCCGCTCTTCTCTTCACCTGACCTCTGGATTTCAGCATCGTGTAAGGAATGGTACGGGATTTGGGAGGATTTTCTCTCTCAACACAAGCTTCTCGCCATTTCTTTCGTTCTGAGAGAATGGAGATCCCGCAGAGCTGAATCATGTGTAATTTTTCCCTAGTTTGAGGTGCTTTAATCTCTTTTTGTAGCCCCAAACTAATATTGTGAGATTCCCTTTTAAGTTCACCACTATATTGAAATAATTCATCTAGTGTCGCGATAAAGTGAGCATCAAATAATTTCAGAGAATTTCTAAGCAATATATTAATGCAATAAGAAGAGCCAACTTTTAGATAGGCTCTAGGGACACTTTGCAAATGTATAAGCTTTAAGCTCTAGGGACATTTACCCTGCGTAGTTAGGCCTTAAGGGACATTTTCATGTGTGTGCCTATTTTGCTTCCTTTACAGTTCCGTCCTTCTACTGTAATCTTTATTACTGTTCTTCCTCTTCTTTCGCGATTTATTAATTCCCTTTATGTGATCCGTTATTTCGGCATACGATATGTCCCTTCTTCCTTCCTCTCCTCCATGCTTACGGAATTTTTTGTAGGAGGAGAGCCTTTAAATATCAATTTCAGTAAGATCAGTTTACCCTTGAACGTTTTTGTTTCTCTTTTCTAGGATTGGGACCACGCGACTCCAGGATCAGCAGCCTTGGACCGGAGCTCTTAATATTTGTTTGTTCCCTTAACTTAGAGTTCCCATGTTAAATTTTCCCCCTAGATTAATAATAAATTTTGATTGTTTCCTGAATTTATAAGTTTTTCCTTTTTAGGCAAGAAAATCGCATTATAAGAATTTCTAATTGAAGAATAGATTAAATGAGCTGGAGTAGTGGACTTCCACAATATTATGACATCGGGAATTGAAAAGAAAACTTCGAATAGTGTCGGCTATTGGCCTAGCCTTTCTCTCGTTTTTGTGTACAGCCACCCTCCGAAGAAAGAAAGGAAACATACCCGATGGATCAGTGCCCCCATTGGGGTCCAGGTCAAGAAGAAGGCGGTGCACTTCAGAGGATCTGAAAGCAAAACTGGAGAACCTCGGCTCGGGATCACATGCTAAAGGAATGCGCACCCGGTCCCGGCTCTGCTTCCCATCAAAGTAGCGCAA
>LQNS02278091.1:4696056-4707522 GCA_001587735.2 Parhyale hawaiensis | reverse complement strand
CCATGCATTGTTTCGTGGCATTAAAGTTAAGTTTAAATTCTGAGCACAGAAGTCAAGTGCGCAAAAAGTTAATTGGTATCCACTAATCTAAAAACTAAAGATCCAAAGTTTGACAATGATGAAAATCGATTGATGAAGAAAGTCATGCTATATTGTACTTACCAAGCATTGTTTCGTGACATTAAAGTTAAGTTTAAATTCTGAGCACAGAAGTCAAGTGCGCAAAAAGTTAATCGGTATACACTAATCTAAAAACTATTTTTGCAGAAAGTAGCTCATACACGTGTAAATTTTATTTTATTGTAAATTTAAATATTAGTTGAAGCAAACTGTAATTTTGCCACACTCGTTTTTCGTAGAAATAGCAGAGCGAGAAAGTACTGAATATTACATGCAGGCAAGGTACACGTAGTTCTCTTTACATGCGAGTATGACATACGTCAATGCTCTTGTATGCGAATATTCAAGAATAATTCGCTCCTATGCTGCTGTCTGTTGTGTGGCGGATCCGAACCAAGTGCGACCGACTCTCAGCCTTATGCTCTCGCCTATATCTCGGTACTAACGTCAACCATGATCCAGCCACCCCAGACCATGTCTCTGCCTCACACCTATCTATACACCCACATTCTCATGGCAAGCTAGCTGGAACCTGTAGAAATTCCACAGAATAAAAGCTATGCTCATCAGTGATGTCTCAAGCACTAATAGTCGTAATTTTTCACTAGGCAAGTGAATGCTGAAAGAACATTTGGAATTTCTGCAAAACAAAAACATGGAAGTTAAATTGACAAGAGCGAGCATTTCCGCTGTGCGGCAATCAAGCCAACCTTCTAACTCCTCCGGCGTGGTTGACTTCTGGTGGCATGGTTTTTACTAAAATTTCTTTACCGAAATGTCTAGCAAGTGCGTTAAGTGCAGTCTGTACACGAAGACTATTGGCAGAAGTAAGGTAACTAATTACTAGAGCCCGGATTTCTAGACCTAAAAAAGTGGTCATAATAGCGCAAAAAATATAGTCAGAGAAGCACTTAAAAAAGTCGGTATTGCAAATATCATAGTAAAATAGGTTTTATTTCTAGTTTAATAGTTTTTATTTCTAGTAAACTAGCACGTAAAACTTTGCTAATTTTGGCTGAAATTCAGTAGCTTTTCTCATTTGCAGGTATAAAAAACTAAAAAGAAGTTACTATTTTAATCGAAAACCCAGTTACTTTTCTTTCATTCAATGTATGAGCATATTGCATATCGAAGACTGGTATATAAGGGTATATAAGAATGAAACACGACATTAGTTACATTTTACAAATTTCATTTCAAAATTCAAGAAGACTAACAATAAAGGAAAAACCGACATTTTTCTTCACCTACCTATTGTATTAAAGTGACGTATAGTATGTAGATATATATATATATATATATATATATATAACAGAAATAGGAAAATATTAAAAAAAAGTGCCATTACATATAAATCATAACTACCATTGAGTTGAAACTATAAAATAGATCGTAAAAGAAAGTAATACTATAGGGGAGAGACCAACTGAAAATGTTGGTATTTTTAAGCTGAAATTTTTTTCTACTCAGTATCTATACATCAGACAGACACGCAGGCAAAGTTTTAGGCAGCCACTGCAACCATAAGTTAGTAGAACAGGAGGCTGGGAAGAAGGGGCTTTTCCCAAAAGTCTATTTTTGACTTCAAAAAGTTCTTTTTATTATTTAGCCAATCTTCATGAAACTTGGTAGAGATATGTAAAATCAGAAATAAATGGGGATAGACCCACGTACTTTCCCTTATTTTAGCCATAAAAAAAACTAGTTATTCAAAGAAAGGGAAAATCGTCGTCCATTTTTTATATTTCTTTTTATGACTACATGCACAGATTGCACACATTTTTAATCCCTATTTCTTCTAAAGTTTTTTCCTCATTTTAGCCATTCAAGTTTGAAAATAAAATGGGAATATATAACCGGACTCGTAACGTCTGCAGAATAAAAACAACTTTGTTCTCAAAATATCTATACCAGAGTTAATGAAAAACGTATAATACGAAAACTAGCATATACATATTCTCAAAACTAGAAGGAAATAAAGCCAAATTGAAACGTTAGTGTCATCTACTTGCATTAACAATGTTTAGAACCAATCAGCAAAAAAAATCTGCCGAAAACTTTTGAATAAAAAAATTGAAAAAAATGAAAAAAGAACTCAAGATTGTTATGTAACATTCAAAATATCAAAAAATTCAAAAAAATTATTTGAACTAAATAGTCTTAGAATCACGTTTTGCATGCATTATCAAACTTACAGCCAAATCGGACCGTAAATATAAAAGATGACCCAAAATTCAGACGCTCCCCTTCATCAATAAATTATTAAATATTTATTGGTGCAGATACGTACTACTACGTCCTTCAGGTTATTTTGTCTTTTATTGCACGATGGCTAGCTTTTGCCTTTTTGTTTGATCAAAATAGCGTTTATAGTGAAGTAGCATTTTTGCAATAAATGCTAATTTTATTTGCATTTATAGGGCAAAAGCAATACTAGAATATATGCTAGAAATTCGGGCTGTACTAATTAATATTATTAATAATAATTAATCAACCGACCGCCAGCGGGATAACTGGCAAACCCTGTCTCGACCACCGGCCCGTGAATCCATCGGGGCGTCTGAGTCTGACACAGGGGGGTGTTTAAGGTGACCCTGTTGCGAGGAAATGCGCAGCAAGAGCCGGATGAGCCTTAAAACATCGAAGGCCAACGACAACCTGCCGAAGACTGGCGACTTATCCAGTCAACCTCCTGTAGGTCACTGGCTGGTCATGCTGAATCTCAGTTTAACCAGGCGTACGAACCTACAGTCGGAGGGTCAAGCACCCCTGATGGCTGAAAAGCACCATCAAAGTCGAAGGTAGCCGACGAGAAGACCAACGGCTGATTCAGGCGGAAGAGTCAACTCGTTATATGCGTTCGACAGCTTGGAGTAGACGGAACTCCTAAGCCCTGAAAGGCATTCAATCTTCGCAAACGCTAAGGTGCTCCGCCGCCTGAGGGTTACCAGGCAACCATGAAAATGAGTCATAATTGAGATATCCCTTCTAACGGTCTAACGGCGTGAAGGGTACCTCAGTTAGACTGGGTACCTCGCTCGTCCGGTCTCCTGTGGGTGAGGCAGGGGCCGTTCGTGAACGTGGTACTCACCCGTCGGAATCGGTTAGCCAGGATTCCGACGCTAGAGTGAATTTTACTAGAGAAAGGGGTGTGAGGGAACAGGCTCCCCTTTCTCCGAGGGGGGGGCGGAGGAGACTACTGTCCCGACGCAACGCCGTACGCGCCA
This sequence comes from Parhyale hawaiensis, assembly GCA_001587735.2. NCBI lineage: Eukaryota > Metazoa > Arthropoda > Malacostraca > Amphipoda > Hyalidae > Parhyale > Parhyale hawaiensis. The sequence goes on along the minus strand of LQNS02278091.1, from coordinate 4,704,175 downwards.
CAAGTGGTCCAGGGAAGACCAAGTTGTGCTGTGGGAGTGCTTCGTCGCCAGCAAGCGCGTGGGGCCAGGCTATCTCAAGCGCCTGAAGCAGCTGTCGGACGAGAGAGAAATCCCAGGCAATTTCCCACAGGCTTGTCTTAGTGGTCAAATCTGTAGCAGAAACCTTCTAAGCGAAGAGGAACGGCTTCAAATCGCTGCGCGGATGGATGGTCAAGTTGCCTCTCCATCCGCTGACGAACCTGCACGCCAGGTTCCAACCCGACCTGTGACCCCGCCTAGGTCTCCACCTGTGGAACCTTTTAGGCGGCCCTCCATTCCATCGGAGGAAACCCCCGACTTAGGCGCTGTCCCGTCTGAGATCGATTCTGCCGACTCCAACCGGTCGACCCCACGTGGGCCTAGGCACTTACCGACTCACAATATGAGCCAGAGCTAGTCAGAAGACGTGACAGATCTCGACGTGTCTGACCAGCAGCAGAGGGACTCACTGGAGCCACGGGACTTACTCCGAAACTCCAGCATTGAATCAACGCCAGGTCACCCTAACCAGGAACTTAGTGACGCCCTACTGTCGAATTACGTCCCATCTGAGATCGACTCGGACGACCCCAACCAGTCACCGCGACGTGGGCCTCAGCACATACCGGCCCACTATATGAGCCTGAGCGACTCGATGGACGAAAAGACAGAACCTGACCTATCTGGCCGGCAGCGGAGTGACTTGCTGGAGCTGCGTGACCTACTCCGGAACTCCAGCATAGAAACGACGCCAAAAGGTCAGCCTAGCCTAGGACATGTACAGGAACCGAAGATCCGAGCAGCTGCTTTCTGCATCAACTCAGTGATTGGTATAATCTCCACCAACAACATCACCGAGACAAACGCCTTCATCAAAGCTGGAGCAGACCTCGCAGTGAGGATCCTTGAGGTACAACCCCGACCGCAACGGACCCAGCGGAAAAATGTTCCACCTTGGAAGCACCGCCTCGAGAAGAACATTGCAGAGATCAGGAAACATCTCAGCTGGATCTCCGAATGGCGCAGATGAAATCTCCACGACGAGGAAAAGAAGACGCTGCTCGAATTGAGGTACCGGTGCCTCGAAGTCGGCCTAACCAACTTAGAAGATACCTTAAAGCAGCGGCTATCTGCTAAAAGGAGCAAAGTTAGACGCTTCGAGGCCAAAGTAGCTGGATTCCATCAGAACCAGCTATTCAACACCAATCAGGAACAACTCTATGAAACCCTTAGAGGAGAAGAGACTAGCTCTGCGTCACCAAATGCAGAAGAGAGCATCCGATTCTGGAGTGACATCTGGAACAAAGAGGTACGACACAACAATGCCGCAGAATGGTTCTACGGCGTTAAGGAGAAGAACGTCGCAGCAGATCCAGACCTTACAATCACCAGTCAACAGCTGAAAAAGCAACTGAGCAAGACCAAGAACTGGAAAGCACCCGGACCAGATTTGGTGCAAGGCTACTAGACCAAAACTTTCACATCGCTGCACTCCAGAATTGCTGCACAACTCAACCACTGCCTGCAACATGGAACCGTGGCCACCTGGATGACCACAGGGAAGACGGTCCTAATCCAGAATGACAAGGTAAAGGGCACGAAGGTCAGGAATTACCGTCCAATCACGTGCCTCCCCCTTATGTGGAAGGTGCTGACAGGCATAATCTACGAGAGAGTCTACCAACATCTAGACTCGAAGAAGCTCTTACCCGACGATCAGAAAGGATGCCGCAAGAACACCAGGGAACGAAGAACCATTTGCTCGTCGGCGAGCTCCTCACGAAAAATGCCAGGAGCAAAAAGAAAAACCTAAGCATGGCTTGGGTTCATTACATAAAAGCCTTCGACATGGTCCCTCACTCCTGGATTCTGGAATGTCTGGACATTTACGGCATTGTCGGCAACATCCGCAATCTGATCGCGACCACCATGCCCATCTGGAAGACCCAGCTCACAAGCGCCAACAAACACCTCGGCGAGGTGAGCATCAAGCGGGGCATCTTCCAGGGCGACTCCCTATCTCCACTGCTCTTTGTCCTGACCATGATCCCCCTCTGCGAGAACCTGAACAAGGCCAGTCAGGGCTACATTTACAGTCATACCATGAAGCTCAACCACCTGCTTTACATGGATGATCTCAAGCTCTACGCCAAATCAAACGACCGAGTAGAGCAGCTCCTTAATATAGACAAGCAGTATTCCCAAGACATCAAGATGCAGTTCGATGTTAGCAAATGTGGAACCCTTAGCATCGAAAGGGGAGAGGTTACTGCTTCCGAGGGAATCATCATCGAAGAAGGTACCATTAAGGATATCGAAGAGGCAGGTTACAAGTACCATTTTCCACAGAAAGTTGAAAGATTCCATTCGGAAGGAGTACCTCACCCGACTCCGGCTCATCCTGAAATCACACCTGAATGGGGGCAACACCATCAAGGCCATCAACACCTGATCCGTCCCCGTAGTCCGATATTGTGCTGGCATTATTAACTGGACCAAGAAAGACTGCACCGACATGGACATCAAAACCAGGAAGCTCATGGCCATTTATCGAGCACTACACCCAAAATGGTGCGTATATAGACTTTACATTAACAGAAGAGAAGGGGGCCGTGGCCTCATCAGCGTTAAGGACTGCGTCGAATCGGAAAAATGGGCTCTCTCCCAACACTTCAGAGAGAGCGACGACCCGTGGGCACGCTGCTTAATCGAGGCGAAGTTCCTGAAAGAGACCGAAACAGCTGACCAATTCAGAGAGCGCCGGCGCCTCGATCGGACTAACAAATGGAAGACCATGAAGACGTCCGGCCAGTAAATCGAAGCTGTTCAGGACGAAATCGCACCAGACTCTTGGAACTGGCTTCTGAGGGGTGAGCTGAAACGGGAAACAGAAGGCACCATCCTGGCAGCTCAAGAGCCAGCCCTCAGAACCAGGTATATCCAAAACAAGATCGACAGGAGAAACTTCCCTACTACCTGTATATGTGCAGGAGCTCGGATGAAACATCAACTGCGTGATAAGCGAATGCGGAGTGCTGTCGCAAAAGGAGTAAAAGTGCAGGAACGATAAAGTGACTGGACACCTCCACTGGACCCTTCTTCGGATCCATAACTTCCCGATCAGTGAGAGATGGTACGAGCACCCACCCGCGCCCGTGTTTGAAAACAAAGCCGTGCAAATTTACTGGGATATGCGAATGGAAACTGATCAAATACTCCACGCCAACTGATCGGACATTGTCGTGAAAGACAAACAGGTGAAGTCGGCCAAACTGATCGACATTTCAATCCCCTTTGACTCCAGAATCATGGACAAGGAAGCGGAGAAGAAGGAAAAGTACCGTGACTTTGCCTTCGAACTCCAGAGACTGTGGCAGATGAAAGTGAACGTCGTTCCAGTGGTCATCGGAGCTCTGGGGAGCAATGTCCAAGAATCTCAAGACTGCCCTGCGAGAGCTCAAGTTCGGCCATCTACACCCAGGAACCCTTCAGAAGAGCGCTCTGCCTGGAACAGCGCACATCATTCGCAAAGGGCTCTGAGCCTTAGGTCGCGGGATGTGACCCGGCGCCAGAGTGTAGAGCTGAACATCGCTCAACCGACCCAATTTGGATTGTGAAATCCTCTCGATAATTAATTAATAATTACTTGCATCATGATTTTTTCCAAAGATAAATCGTAATATTAATACAAAACTCTCCGGGGATTTTAATGCTAACCTTTTTAATCCCCTTAATTTGAATGCTTTAATTAAGTGAATTTATAGGGACTCTCTGCGACACGGTTTCTTTCCACTGATTGATCTCCGAACAAGAAACTCTCCAGATAATGTAATTACAAAGTTCTCTCTCTTAGACCAGGTATGGTGTAATTCTGTGTTTGAGGGGATACTTCAGTCTGGCGTTGTCAATATCGAAATTACCGACCATTTACCTGTGTTTGTCGTATTTAGACATGATGCCGTTAGTGGTGTTAATTCCAGAATAACTCGTCATTTTAACAATGCAAACTCTGTTTATCATTTTGTCAATCAAGTGTCTCTGTTGAATTTTCCTGATGAATGTTTGGGTTATCCGTCTCTTGAATTGTCAGTTCTACTCAATAGACTCAGTGATATTCAGTGATATTCATCTTAAATCATTCCCACTGAAAACAGTTCAACCCCGACGAGTGAGCGCTCGTTGGAGAACAAAGGACATCAAGCACCTTATTAAAAAAATTCACAAGCTGTTTAAGCTCTATCGCTGCAATATTATTCACCGAAATTTTAAAAACATCGACAAAAATATATTGGGTTCATTAATTAGGCTAGTGACGAAAATGCACTGTCGAAAACAAATCCAGCGAGAAGCCAGGGACTCTAAGAAATCTTGGAAAATTATCAATAAATTATTTAACCGATATTCTCAAACTAATGCACTGCAAATGGAATTTGATGGTGAAATTTTGCGTGGTGATAGGCTTGTTAATCATTTTAATACGCATTTAACATCAATTGCTGATAACTTAGTACAAAACCTTCCAGAAAACAACGTGCAATATGAGCTTCTTAGTCCTCATGTTGATTCTTCTCTTGATTTTATACCGATTACATATGATGAAATTACCAGCGTTGTATCCACCATGAAAGAACGACTTAATAAAAACAAAATACAGCCAAAGCATTTACTACTTGTATTGCCATACTTTGTTAACTATTTATGTTCCATCTTCAATAAGTGTGTGATTGAGGGTATTTATCCCTACGTCTTGAAAATCGCACGAGTTATTTCGATATTTAAGGCTGGCAATCGTAACGACGCATCGAATTACAGACCAATATCTACTCTACCACTATTCAATAAAATATTTGAGACACTGATTCATGCTCGCTTAACGTCTTTCTTAGATACGAATAAGGTTTGAACAGATGTGCAATATGGGTCTCGAAAGAATGGTAATACAACTTTGGCTATTTTTAATCTTGTTGGGGACCTTTTGAACGCCTTTAAGTCTAAAATTTTTACAATTAGTCTATTTCTTGATATGCTAAAGGCATTCGATACTGTCAATAAGAATATCCTGGTGACAAAGTTGGAACACCATGGGGTGTGGGAAAATGTTCTTGGTCTCATTACTAGCTACTTATCAAATCGTGTGCAATATGTCGATGTTAACGATGTTCATTCTACTGTGCAGGAAGTTAGTTTAGGTGTACCCTAGGGATCCGTTTTGGGCCCATTGTTGTTTATTGTTATTTTTAATGATATTATATATTTTAAGGATGTGAAAACAATATTATTTACCGATGATACTGTATTTTCTATAAATGATATATCATTCAATGGTGCAATAGAGAAAACCGTGCAATTTATCGATCTCCTTTTAGGTTGGTTGAATAATAATCCTCTAACCCGAATTATTATTATTATTGTTAAATCACACCAGACTGGCGACGCAGGAACGGAAAAACTCTATGAGGTTAACAAACCCGCACGCAACCAGCCCAGCGGGTGGAGAAAACAAAAGAATTAAAAAAAGAAGTTCCGAAATCACAGAATAGCTCTGTGTACAGATCGTTTAAAGCTGCCAATACCTGCACAAGCAAAGACAGAGCCATCAAGACCATTCCAAACATCCACACACGATGTAAAAAAAGAACGGGAATACTGGCCCGTACGGCATCGTAACGGTTCCAAGGCAAACTCATGAAGAGCACCAGTACGCCGAGTATACCTCACCCGAACAAATCGATCCGGAAGAAACTCAGACAGTGGATGACTGCCCAGTCGGAAATTATGGTTGTGATTATAGTAGAACAACCAATATTACGGTCGAGACTTTGGTTGTTTATTATCGAAATATCCTCCATATTCAACCATTTATGGGGTAAAGACCATGGTAGAGATATGTCACAACCTTCGACCATATTATCATCCATAAATGTACAATTACAACTATTAAGGCTTTAGCTGCACAACCGTGATCTACCATAGTGAACCGTAAAAAAACACCATTCACAACCAAAATCGTCTGTGTTCAGCGAATGATACAACTATATTCTACGAAGATAAACTTTTTCACTGTTGACATATTATGCAGTCGATGCCTGCTTTGTTTTCTGATGATTAGTTGCTTATAATAATAGTTTTAATTATTACGTACGTGTTAGGCCTGCAGCTCAGAATGGTCTAAGGCTCTAAACTTCAGAACGATGCTAGAGCAGGAACTTGAACCAGTCGATGCAGTTAACGCACGTTTATATGTAACTTCTTTAACTCTAAGTCGATACTGAGGTAACTGAGCTCTCTACTTAGTTTAGAGGAAGTCACTACTCTTGGTGAAAATTTTCGTGCCTACCCGTTTTCGGGGCACGAGTACGAAAGGTTAAATATCTTATAAAACTTGACATCTTCCACATAAAGCTAACAGGAATAATTCCTTGATGAATCTTTATGGATTTAAACTGAATGAACACAAAATTGGATGTCAATATTTGATCAAGGATTGCGATACTATTCAGCAGGGGATTCAACAAATAAAAATAGAAATGATGGGTAACTACGCTAAAGTGCCTAAGAGTAAAAAAAAATCGCTAAACAATAGATGAAAATAACGTTAAGGCCGTTAGTGTCCATATATAACCTGCAATTTTTGCATTTCATCGACAGGAAAGAAAAGACTGAAAATATTCAAAGTTTTTCACTATGATATGAATTTTTAGATGTTTTGCAGTCAAACTTATAGTCATACAATATTATTTTGGTCGATAATGTTGGGAATTCTAGCCATATTATTAAAATCCATGGCAATCCATACATATTCTGCCCCAAATAAAGGGAGGAATTCCCCTCATAATCGTACGTACGGAAATCGGTTGATAAGCTACCATAGTTATGCTCTACCATTTATATAGTCTTTAAACATACTTGTACAACCATCTACCTTATATAGTCGTCAAACATCCATGTACTACCAAAAACCTTCGTTTCCTGACCAACCTTAAACAACCAATATCGCCTCCACCAATATCGACCTAAATATACTAAAAATCAGCGTTATGTTATGGTCGACATATCTACCATATTGCTTCACATCATCCATAATCGACTTTAATCTCTCATACACCAATATATTCTACTATAATAACAACCATAATTTCTGACTGGGTGGGGCAGTTATAGATTTTATACAAAAAAAAAAAACAGACCCTACCGACTCTACGACAATGCGCCAGATCACAAGGCACAACACCATCCAGCATGAACGCACATCGACGAAACACTTTGTCAAGCAAACAGAGATGGCAATCGGCAGCAGAACCCCAGACTACTGAGCAGTATTCGAAAAGAGGAAGGACAAAGCAATAAAGGCAGCGATGTGTCAATTCTACCGAGTCAAACACCCTCCAAGCAAGCCTCATAAGACCAATTTTCTGCGATGCACGTGAGGCAACCGAACGAATGTGGGGCTCAAACGTCAATTTTGGATGAAAATTTACACCCAAGATTACCAAGTCATCAACCATAGGAACTGATACACCATCCAGTATGAGTGCAGGAAGAGGAGGTGCCACAGTACGCGACCTCGACACGAGCATGGTCTTAGTCCTGCCCGTATTTAGCCTTATCCCCCACCTAGAACACCAGGAATCAATCATTTCCAAATCATGCTGAATGAATTCTGAAATCTAATCTATCACTAGGCTTATCGCAAACAGCCAGCAAAGTTACATCATCAACGTAACCAACAAGTAAATTATTAACAAGATGAAACAGATCCGCCGTATCTACAATGAACAACAAAGGGCCCAGAACACTACCCTGTGGGACGACAGAAAACAAATCCAAAAGCTCAGTCCTCTTCCCATCAACAACTACACACTGACGTCTATCAGATAAAAATTGACTAATTACTGCCAGAACTGAACCACAAATACCCATTAATCTCAGCTTATGGAGCAGCCCAAGGTGATTCACGCGATCATAAGCAGCACTGAAGTCAAGCTGTACCAACCTTGCCTCATGACTCCCATCAAGAGCCAGCTGCAACACATGAGAAATGTGAAGCAGAGCATCACAAGTTCCCAAGCCCTTACGAAAACCATGCTGTGATGGGAGAAGG
>LQNS02278091.1:4659408-4672222 GCA_001587735.2 Parhyale hawaiensis | reverse complement strand
AATTTCTGTTGAGGGCTGAGAAACTAGATTTCAGAAATTTTCTCTTCTTTTAGTGAGTTTCTTGTTGTAGTATACTGAAGTTCTGCCAATCAATATTATGTCCAGTTTCACGGACATGGAATACTAGAGAGTTGACTTATTGCTTTTCTACGTTAGCTTGATGCTCGTTAATTCTAGTTTGAACGTTACGGCCTGTCTCTCCATCATACACTTTTGTACATGAACTACAATTTAGTTGATAGATGACATTTGATCATTCAGATGGAGGTTTCAAGTCTTTAAGATGACATAGCTGCTGACGGAGAGTGTTTTCTGATTTCTTTGCTAATTGCTAATGGCCAAATACATATTAAAATCCAGTTGAAGCGCTTTATAAACCTTTAAAAAAAATATATATAAATATATATATATAAACACTCGACGGTCATGCTTAGTATTAGATTCTAATCATAAACACAGAACCTACCGCAATAAAACTCAAATCATGGCCTATATTGACTCCAGCCGTATCCAAGTTACGGAACACCATTCGGGAAACGGAACTGGCAGCCAGCTGTTTAGGATCTTAATTTTAAGAGGCAAATGTAACATGCGCGGCCGTATTTACAGTAGGGCATGGTGTACTGAGGTGAAAGAGAGAGTGAGAGAGATAGTGATGTTTATGTTTGAAAAACGTACGAGTGAATGTTAGGAATGCGTGAAAACAGGGGTCATGGTAAGCCTATTTACGAAGAGTGGCACGATAAGTCTGAGCAACTATATATAGAGATGTGTGTTTGTTATCTATGCGTAGTAGCATGCTAGTGAGAGTGATTGTGAAGAGTTTAGCATGGTGGGCTGAGTGGTTGGGGGAAATATATGAAAGTCAAGCTGGTTTTCGGATGGGCAGATGGACGTGACTCAAATGATGGCTACAACGCAAGAGGATGTGGTGGACTGAAGGAGAAGAATAGAGATACGAATGAGGTTGTAAGCGAGAATGAAAGGCCGGTTGTACGTTCACTAGATTTGCGTAAGGCGTACCGGCCTCGGGTCAGTAATCCCGCTCTGTGGGTACTGCCCAAGCGATATGGGGTGAAAGGGAAGTGTATGGAGAGTGTGGTAGACTTGCATGGGTCGACTGAGTATAAGGTGCGTGGGAAGGAAGGTTTGAGTGAGTCGTGGATGCCTGCGAGAGGTTTGCGTGAGGAGTGCTCCGCGTCACAAATTCTTTTGGAAAGAAGTCATACTAAGAAGAAGAGTGCGAGGGTTTCATCGGCCATTTTTGCTGATGACACACTGATTGTGGGAATGAGTGGTGAGATTGAAGATGGTGTCAACGCGGTGAAAGAGGTGACGAATATATGGGAAGAGAGGAATAGTGATGATAAAGTGGAAGTGCTTGGCTTTGGGACGGATGGAGGAGCGAATGTGAGAGTGCTAGGGAGTTTGTGGTGGAGACTGAAAGGATGGTTGAAAGGGTCGGGAATATCCTAGAAATGGCAGGAGAGAGTGGTTGAAGCGAATGTGGAAAGCAGTTTGTTGTATGATTGTCAAGCGTGTGTGTGGCACAAAAGAAATGCATGCAATATAGTTTGCAAAAGTTGGTGGATAAATGTTACAGGTAAGTGTGCAGTAACAGAAATGGTGAGCCGCTGCGATAGATGAAAAAGAGACATGTGAATAAACAGGATGTGATGGGCTGTTTGAATGTGAACAGTTTGGGATAGAATATAGAGAAGAGAATGCTTGAGCTGGTGGTTCATGTTGTGCGAATGGAGAACGATAGGGTTACGAAAGCGTTAGTATTTGGATGGAATGAAGGTTTGGCTGGGGAAAAAAAGACGGTGTTATATTAGAAACGCATGCTGTGAGAGAGCCATGTGGATTGGACAAATTTGCAGCGTTTGTGTAATGATAGAGATGGCTGCAGAAGACGGTGAGGGAGCGGTGAAGCATTTAGATATACGGGAACGTCAGAGAGGTCACAGGTATGAATGAGGTGGAAATGATGAGAAAGCACGTGACAGGAATGTGAGTGGTGTGATTGCGCAGGTATAAGGGGGCGTGAAAAGAGGCGTCAATTGAAAGGGGGCAGGGGGGGGGGAGCTCGTGCTGCATCAAAAGAGGATGCACCGAGCGGCCCCCAACAGAAAGAGTGTCGTTTGATTGTGGCAAATGTGGAATGAGTTCGGAGACTGAGGGTGCGAGAGAGAATCATGAATGAACGAGGGTGTAGGGAGAGGTGAGGGAAAATAGGAGGCAGTGCGGGGGGCGAGGGGAAATTATACGGAGCATGCTAGGATGTACGATGGAGGGAATGATAGGATGAATGAGGAACGAGAGTGGGATGAGCAGGGAGCAGGGCGGCCGTGCCATTCGTGAGGGCGGAAGCTGTCGTGCCCCAATATGACAAGGCACCAGCGGAGGTACACGGTGCGGGACCCTAGAGGTGGGCCGAACCTCTGACGGGAGCCCGTGGGCTGTAGAGTGAGATGATGATTCTTCAGAGCGTGTTAGATGAATTTTGATACTTTTTTGGTCTTGGCGGACAGAAGCTATATCTCATGTTTTGTAGCTGAATTTCGTCGTAGCAGTTTGCGAGGCTTAGCGTTCATTAGACTTTTCGTTCCTTTCGTGCATAATCTTGTTAGCTTATGCTTTCTTTAGGTGAATCTCTTCGTGGCAAGTGGAACTTCCCACTGGACAGACTCTAAATTATATTAAATTCCCATTGCAGCCAAATTTCGATCCTTGAAGGCTCAGCTATCGGCTGGTGTCCAGGTTACAGTAAACCCTGAGCATATGCGGTGAAATATTTTGATCTAATTGTATTTTCTTGGTGTTGCTCAACTTTTTAACTATTTCGAACAGATTCGTGCTTTGGCCTGAAGGAGGAATATTCAGCTCTCGCAAACTCATGGTGGAACGACTTGCATTTTTTTTCATGGAGGATTACGCCTGCAGGTCTAAGATTTATTATGGAGTAAATCCTATACTAGAAGCAGAAACAGTAAACATCTGAATTACAATATTATTCTTGATATTTAAAATTTTTGGACCCTCTAATAATATTGTAGACTAGACGGCCCATGTCGACTCACCATCACCTTCTTTGCATCTCAAAGGAATATCTAGCACTCTGCCTGTAAGCAAGAAGAATTAGATATGTTGCGTAATCCAGTTGTATTTCCTGCCTTACCTTTAGGGTGGGTGCACACTTACGCAAAAGTTGTACTATCACCTAATTTTGGATCCGATTACGTCTCAGCGAACAAAGCTTCGGCTTGTACGTTGCCATATTACTAAAAAGAATATCTGAAGTAGGAGTCCTTTCTTGCAGTTTGTACGCTGTAGCACCTACTTCAGAGTCATTTAAAAGTTGCTATGACGTGTAGTGTTAGTGTGACATTCAAGTGCTGCAAGTCTTAGTCACGGTAACGTGACCATCAAAGAGTTAAGTTGAATGACTAGGCAAGTTTTGCGTTAGCGTGCAGCAGCCATTACATTTAACGAACACGTTTATGCAGCCGAGCTCAGGTTAATTTTCCATATCACAGATACAGTCGAATTAAACTGAATAACGCAGACTGTACGCAAACGGGAAAAACTAAACAAAAGAGTAAATACAGCCCTCAGAGCTTTAGTATATTGCTACTTGCAGTGCCCTTGATCCGTTGGGCCAATAAAAATATCAAAGCTATCCTACATACATAATTCTATTTTCTTATGTCTGATTCGTAGACTTGGAGTTGTTTACATAAGATTCAAGTACCGAAATTCAAGGAAACGAACATTTTTTCTGAAAGAAAAGTACTTTCGAGGTGCAGATGAATGCTGATATTCTTTTTTGCTTCAAGAACAGTACCCTCAAACTTTTCTTCAACCTTTCCTAGCTGCTGGTACTGGCCACGCGACGAAAATTCCCATTCCAGAATTTCAATTCTATTGTGCACTCGACGTATATAGCAATTTGTATCTAAGTTACGACGCTCTTTAAGTGTCCGTCTGTCACAGAGAAAAATAATGTTTTCCGCAGGCCGTTTGGCAACATTAAAAAATAATAGTTCATTTCGATAGCATGGATACTATAGGATATCATTTTATACGCTCAGTGGCTTTTACTTAGCGAAAGCAGTTTCAGTTACGATTGCATTAAATTTGGAAGAATAACTTATGCAGAGAAATTATCTGTGGAGTTAAACTAAGAATGAAGATCACAGTTCATTTACAGAAGATAGTTGCGGGAAATTTGGGTGAATACGCTTCGCTCCTAAATTCCCTAGTTTGTGACGTCAAAATTACGTCACGCCACAACTGTGACGTCATAAACCTGAAAATTTAGGGGCGAAGCGCATACACTCAAACTTATCACATCTATCTTCTGTAAGTGAACTGTGATCAAGATGCATGAGAGTGCTAATGGAAGCTTCAGATATCTTCACCACTTTAATTCCACCTTCGGCAATGCATGAAGTGCATTCATATATGAGGTAATGCCATAGATTCGATGTAAGGAGAAGGTATTACTCCTACAAATCAGACACCATGGCAGCGCTAAGAGACGCTTTCTGTTTCTTCATCGTTTGAATTTCAACTATCGCTGATTAAGATACGTTTGCCATCAACTGCAACATGATATATTTTTTATACCAACTGGATTCCAATGAAGCTTGGCAGGATGACCCGTCTCCAACCTGGCCTAATTTTCATCAATCTGTTTTCTTAAAGCGTGACAGAAAGTGGATAATAAAAAACAGATTAATACACTGGGGCCAAGAACGTCAGAGCTAATTTCTGTATATTTCGTTAAGAGCGTGACATGAAACATTTAAATCCTTTTATAATATAACGTTTCGTGTGTTTACTTATTTATTTAGTGTCCGCTCTTAAGGAAATAGGCGAAAAATAGGTCAGGTTGCAGATTTTGTAATTACATAGAAATCGATGACCATGTTGCAGAAGATGGCGAATGCTGATCCTTATCCCTTTATATGAAGTCACTTCTTGCTTGAAACACTTTTTGAAAACGGAAATATATGTATGCAGCTTCTGGAGTCCGATTTTATACTTTTTTATCCCAGGTTACGACTTATAAAAAATTCGGCAGATGGTCAACGAAGCGCTCTAGAGATGAGGATTTTTTACGGGCAGTAGACAATTACATTTCTTCTAGCTTACTGTCTTTCTTGTTTAACGAAACAGTTTTCTCTTCCTAGGCCAAAATTTCAGCACTTCGAACGAAAGAGATATTTGAGTTGGAACGACAGTATCATTGCTACGGATCGCTCACATTGTATATAAGCTGGCCTGGCTGGAGTTTCATTCAAGTTTATTGGAGTGTTTTAGTCCAAATTTTACTTCTGCCTATCGATATAGAAGACCTAAGGATGAGAGCCCGCCAAAGGATCAATGAAGAAAATGAAGTACGTCAGAGAAGATTCCTCACCGGCCTATAGGTTTTAGGCAAACATATTGATTATTGCGTGAATTTTTTTCAAGCACGGGTTCACTAGTCCTTATATAATATTGTGTATTAATTTATTTCGTGTCCTCTCTAAAGGAAGTAGGCGAAAAATAGGCCAGGATGCAGATTTCGGAATCAAGTTTCTTTTCCATGGAGATGAATGACGCGGTTGCAGAAGGCTGAAGTGAAATCCTTATCCCTTTATTATCCCAGTGCATTTTTTGGCACGTTGAAAATTTTGGCAATCCTGATCCACTTTCGATGGAATTCATTACGCAATAATTAGACCATATCGCAGAAGAAAGATAAATTTGAAATACGGTGCTTATCGTTATTAACATTGAAAGCAGTTCTTGCTCTTCCAGGTTCTCCTGCCGTTCCCGTGGAGTCTAATATTTATTATGTTTCTCTACATCAAAACTATATTTTCTTTTGGTTTACGATGTACACATTTAGTAGAAAATCAGCGAAGCGTAGAGGAACCGATTTTTCCCGGTGAAGTATACGTAGTAATTCTTTATTCCAACTTCTTGTCCAGTTGGAAATAATGGTTGTGATTATAGTAGAATAACTATGATTATGGTCGAGATCTTTGTTGCTTATTATCGATATATCCCCCATATTCAACCATTTACAAAGTGCATTATGGTAGAGATATGTCACAGCCTTCGACCATATTTCCAAGTATAATTCCCGACCATAAATATAACCATAAAGGTTTTAGCTGCTCAATCATGATCTACCATAGTGAACCGTTAGAAACACCATTCATGACAAAAATCGACTGTGTTCAGCGAATGATACAACTATATTCTACCAAAATCAACTTTTTTCAACTGTTGACATATTATGCCCTGGATGCCTGCTTTGTTTGCTGATGATTACTTGATTTTACAAAAAAAAAAGTAATTTATATTTGCGAGTTAGGCCAGCAGCTCAGAATGGTGAAAGGCTCTAAACGTCAGGACGATTCTATAGAGCAGGAGCTTGAACCAGTCTGTGCAGTTAATGTACGTTTATATACATCTTCTTCCAACTCCAAGCTGGTATGCAGCTATACGACACAGTTTAGAGGAAGTCACTAGACGATGGATGAATTTTGGCCGCACCCGTTGTCAGGGTACGTAAGGCCAAATTTATCATTAAACTTGACATTTATTTCCATAGAGCTAACGGGAATAATTTGCTTATGAAACCTTACAGATGTAAACTGAATGAGCATAAAAATAGATGGTGATATTTGATCAAATATTGTAAAACTGTATTATAAGGGATACAACAAAGAAATAGAAATGATGGGTAACTACGCTAAAGTGGTAAAGCGTTAGCAAAATTTAGAAAGGGTAAATAAAAATAACATCAAGGCAGTTAACGTCCATACAAACCTTGCAATTTTTTGCAATTCATCGACAGGAAAGAAAAAACTGAAATTGTGCGCAATTTTTGCACCATCATATGAATTTTTAGATGTTTCGCATTCAAACTTATAGCCATGCAATATTATTTTGGTCGAATATGTTGGGAATTCTAGCCATATTATAATCCATGGCAACCCATACATATTCTTCCCCAAATAATGGGAGGAATTCCACTCATGACCGTACGAACGAAATCCGTTGATAACGTACCTGGTTATGCTCTAGTACATGCTCTACCATATATAGTTTTCATACATCCATGTACTACCATCGACCTTCGAAATTTCCTGACAAACCTTAAACAACGAATATTGCCTCCACCAATATCAACCTAAATATACTAAAATCAACGTTATGTTCTGGTCGACATATCTACCAAATTGCTTCATCATCCATAATCGACCTTAATCACTCATACACCACTATATTCTACCATAGTCACAACCATTATTTCCGACTGGGTACTATATTTGTTTTATTATTCTCAATTTTTAGTTCAAAATGTTGGATCAGAGGTTCCCAAAGTGCGAGTCATCGAGGATCAACATAGACCTTAGCATTGAAATACTTGAACGAGTAGAAGCAATTACATTCTTCTCGTTGAAACACATCAGTCTTTGTTAATAAATGCTCATAATTATGTATTTTTACTTGTTCGTAAAGCGTTCTCTGCTGTGATTGCTGTTTAATATGTGTTTACATCACTGAAAATTAGTACGACTTTTACAAAGCTTATTAACGTTGTAATCATGGTAGGTTAGGCCGTATTAAGAAACGGTAACCTACTGGAGAAGCTTCGGAACCGAGGTATCAGATGTTAAGTACTTTCGAGTTTGTTAACGCAAATATTCCAGTTTACAACCGCCAACGCTTAGGAATGGGCTGTATGCAGATGACATGTTATTCAATGATGTTAGGATTCTTTAACTCTACAGACTATTCTCTTTGCAGGTTCGATTTAGTAATAACTATAGAGCGCATACCTCCCCCAAGAAAGGTAGTGTGAGGGACACAAATCAGATAGATCCTCAAACCAGGGTCTCCTTTTCATCATCACCTAAATTTGGTCACAGTCTTGTTCCTCGGCACTAATAACAGTTTCTCCAACTTTCTTGAAGATCAGTCCGTAAAGTTTTGAGTTGCATTGCGACCAACACTAAGACAAACATCTAGTCCAGCATACAAACTGATGAACCGATCATGTGTCTTTCATTATTTCTAACAATTCCTCCAAGTTTTATGAAAATCCGTACCTAATATCTGAATGATAGTCTGACAAACATTATAAAAACTAGAACGCCCTCGTGAGCAAGACCATCACCCATAGTGGGGGCAAATTTCAACGCTGTAATTTTTGATGGCCAGCTAGCTCTAGAGATTTCTAATTTTTTTTTTCATACCTAGTTCAACCCACCGGACTCTCTGCAAAACATTTTGAACATTGCTCAACTCCTATTCTTTTTTTTTTTTTTTGGTGAAGAGACAAATTTTAAAGCTGTCATTTTTTATGGTCAGTTAACTTTGACATTTTTCATATCTCAGTCAACCCACCTGACTACTTAAAAAAATTGTTATCATGACTGAATTCCTTCTGCCTGTTTTTGGGTGGACAGATAACAAATATCATCGTCTTCATTTTTGATGACCAGCTAATTTTAGTTTTTTGGCATTGGTCATATCTACGACAACCCACCAGACCCCTGAAAAAAAAAAAAATGATGAACATTGCTGAGCTCCTTTTCCCCTCTTTTTTGGAGGAGAGATAACTTTCAACACCGTCACTATTGATGGCCAGCTAATTCTAGTTTCATGGTATTGGTCATATCTAGGTCAACTCACTAGACTCCCTGGAGAAAATTATGAACATTGCTCAACACCTTCCACCTCTTTTTTAGTGGAAAGACACACACACACATATATATACATATACAAACTTAATTCGTCAACGAAACATTATCACCTCTCTCACTTCGTTCGCAGGTGACCAACAATAGTCAAATATACAAACGGACGAACCGATCACCACTAAAATTTGATTATTTGCCTCTTTTAACATTTGCAACAATTCTTGCAAATTTCACATAGGTAGATACGGTGATAATTTTTGGGGCTAAATTGTTGACAAACATGAAATCAAACTTTGAGACACACAAACAAACGGACAAACAGAGTATCAAAAATATTTGATTATTTGCTCTTCGTACCATCCCTAACAATTCTTGCAAATTCCATGAAGATCCGTTCATGCCTTTTTGAGACATGTACATAAAAAGAGGTAGATAAAAAAAAAAAACATTCAACGGGTCTTTTGAGTTTCCATGGTGATAGTTAGACAAAGAAGTGTAAGAACAATTTTCATTTAAATGTATCGCTTTATCTAAGCTCACTGGACAAAAAATAGTCATCTGTGACTAATAAGATGTATGACCTCTACCGCCCTATTTCACCACTTGTTGACCGGAACCGCTTTGCATCAGGGATGGAATTATTGCAAAACGCCAGCGACGGCCCTTCTCCTACTATTTCTGAGCGGATTAATTAATATATTATTATTGTTATCGGAGGAATTTCACGATCCAAATTGGATCGGTTGAGCGATGTTTAGCTCTACACTCTGGCGCCGGGTCACATCCCGCAACCTAAGGCTCAGAGCACTTTGCGGATAATTGTCGTAATCATAAGAATTCCTGCCGTAAATCCTAATAATTACGACCCTCCTAATAAGAATCATTTTTTTTAGCGGTTGTCAGAAATCTGCAATCAGTATCGGTATATTGTAAGGAAAACATTGGAAGTTAATATCGTGATGCACATATACGTAGTGATAGGTCATTTAATAATTTGCGCATCAAAACAAAATAATTGGTCGGGTTCATTACTAAAAGCATTTCAACCTCAAATAATTGCTCGCCAAGCGAAAAAAGCCTGTATAAATCTTTTAGGAACGATAAAACCCTCGACTCGGCCTATGGGATAGTGCAGTGATTGACCGGAGGTCCAAAGCAGAGGGCAGCTGCGAGGGTATCAGTTTCAAAAAGGGTTGTACAGGTCAATGGATGTGACAATTTGTGGTAGGAAATTAATGTGCTTTGAACAAAAAACGAAAACGCAAACCAAGTTTTGAGTTTCGCCGTTCGCGAGTCAAATGACGCGTGAAAAGCAGCTGGTAACTGATATGCTTGTATGGAGTCACTGAATAATGCCCAAATCATTTCCTGCACCGCTACAGAAAACCACCGGGAGGGCTTAAGGATATTTTTAACGATTTTATCAAATTATCATTATATAGTTAAATAACGTCACCGGACCAAAAATTTGTCACCTGTTACTTATAAAATGTAGGACATCCACGAGCACGAAAATAGTAGAAAATATGGAAGGTATTGAGTCTACAAGGTTTCCAATGTAGACTATAATGTCTTGATCCACTTTGAACCACTCTTGCATCAATCGATTCCTCAGATCCGCCAAAGTACGTGGAGGATTTTCTAGGCGCCTAACTTGTCGTTCAAGATGGTTCCATAAAATCTTGATGGGGTTCATGTTTGGAGACTTAGCCGGCCATTCTAGGTGCCATACATGGCCAGAATAGTGTTGATACCAATGTATGACCGATCTAGCCCGATGTACACGGCAGCTATCATCCTGGAAGATTGACAGGCAGTGGTTGAGCTGTGCAGCAATTCTGGAGTGCAGCGATGTGAATGTTTTGATCCAGTAGCCTTGCACCATATCTGGTCTGGGTGCCTTCCAGTTCTTGGTCTTGCTCAGCTGCTTTTTGAGCTGTTGACTGGTGATTGTAAGGTCTGGATCTGTTGCGACGTTCTTCTCCTTGACGTCGTGGAGCTATTCTGCGGTATTGTTGTGTCGTACCTCTTTGCTCCAGATGTCACTCCAGAATCGGATGCTCTCTTCTGCGTTGGGTGATAGATAGGGTTTGATAGAGGCGTTACTTGTTGGTGTTGAATAGCTGGTTCTGATGGAATCCAGCTACTCTGGCCTCGAAGCGTCTAACTTTGCTCCTTTTAGCAGATAGCCGCTACTTTAAGGTATGTTTTAAGTTGGTTAGGCCGACTTTGAGGCACCGGTACCTGAATTCGAGCAGCGTCTTCTTTTCCTCGTCGAGGCGATTTGCTCTGCACCATTCAGAGATTCAGCTGAGATGTTTCCTGATGTCAACAACGTTTTTCTCGAGGCGGTACTTTCAAGGAGGATCCTTTTTTCCGCTGGGTCCATTGAGGTCGGGGTTGTACCTCAAGAATACTCACTGCGAGGTCTGATCCAGCTTTGATGAGGGCGTTTGTCTCTGTGATGTTGTTGGTGTAGATTTTACCAATAACTGAGTAGACGCGGAAAGCAGCTGCTCGGATCTTATCTTCGAGTTCGGTAGATGTCATAGGCTAGGATGACTTTTTGGCGTCGTTTCTATGCTGGAGTTCCGGAGTAAGTCCCGCAGCTCCAGCAAGTCAATCCACTGCTGGTCGCATATTTCAGGATCTATCTTTTCGTCCATCGAGTCGTTCAGGCTCATATCGTGGGCCGGTAAGAACCGAGGCTCACGTCGCGGCGACTGGTTGGGGTCGCTCGAGTCGATCTCAGATGGGACGTAGTTCGACAAACGGGTGTCACTAAGTTCCTGATTAGGGTGATCTGGCGTTGATTCTACGCTGGAGTTTCGGAGTAAGTCCCGTGGCTCCAGCGAGTCACTCTGCTGCTGGTCAGACACGTCGGGGTCTGCCACGTCTTCTGACTCGCTCTGGCTCATATTGTGGGTCGGTAAGTGCCTAGGCCCACGTGAGGGCGACTGGTTAGAGTCGGCAGAGTCGATCTCAGACGGGACAGCGCCTAAGTCGGGGGTTTCCTCCGATGGAATGGAGGGTCGCCTAACAGGTTCCACAGGTGGGGACCTAGGCGGAGTCACACGTCGGGTTGGAACCTGGCGTGCAGATTCGTCAGCGCATGGAGAGGCAACTTAAACTTCCGTCCGCGCACCGATTTGAAGCCGTTCCTCTTCGCTGAGAAGGTTTTAGCTGCAGATTTGCCGGATTTGGCCACTAAGAGAAGCCTGTGGAAAATTGCCTGGAATTCCTCTCTCGTCCCACAGCTGATTGAGGCGCTAGAGATAGCCTGGTCCCTCGCGCTTGCTGGCGACGAAGCACTCAGATAGCACAACTCGGTCTTACCTTGACCACTTGTGGCGCCCCCGGCGGAGAAAGGGAAACCTGCTCCCTCGCACTCCCCTCTCCAGTAGCATTCACACTAGTGTACACGCTTCTGCTATCTATTTTTATCTTTTCTTTGTTATGATATTTATACCTGAGAGTTCATATATTTATCTGTATTTATACCTGAGGGTCCATATATTTATCAATAGAATCTATCTTCAGAAACCGTGCACACAGGATAAATATATCTGTAATATCAATCGTCTCTTCTTAATAACATGAGGGTTCGTTATTTACAACTCGGAATCGTAGTTTTTAAACATTCACTATTGAAAATGCAAGGAAATAAAGTTACAAATTTAGAAACAAGTTATTTACAAAAAGAGTATAGAGAATATCAAAGTATTAATCGCAAACTGGTAACACGTGAGACTGATTTCAATTATAATCTGTTAATCGCAAGTCGATAACTCATGAAACGAGTCAACACAGTATTTCTGTAAATCTTGAACAATTCAAGTTCGGTACAAAGTTACAAACTGAGACAGCTTATAGCGATGTAAAAATACGAACAAAACACCTCCGTTTTTGACCACGTCAAAAACGGGTAATCAAATAATGAGTCACACTCAGAATGAAATAACCTAGCACGACAACAAAACCAACCACTTTGAATATAACTGAAATATTAACTAAACAGGGTAAAGACGAACTTAGATCACGTCTGTTACCATTCTAAGCTATTCTGGTAAAGGGTAGATTCGACCAACAACGGTACGTAATAT
>LQNS02278091.1:4648144-4658838 GCA_001587735.2 Parhyale hawaiensis | reverse complement strand
ACCATTATGTAATTATCTACAAGTTTGGCTGGGTTTTTCTTATGCCGTAAATTGTATACTCGCTCATTTGATTCGCTCGCAATGCATTTAATAATATGTCTGGTGACGATAGATCGACAATAATTTGGTATTTCCTGTCCGTGATAACGTGGGAACGCTGACCTGCTTAGATGCTTAGAGTACGTTCGTACTGAGGCTCTCTGCGATGCTTTACACGTGCATTGGTCTGCTGTCGTATTACAATAAAACTTGAAACACACAGTATAGTTTGAAGTGAGAAGTTTCAGTCGAAGGTATGACACGAATTTATTAGAATAGGATAATACACAGCATAGGAGGTAAAAATCATCCTACGAAAAATGAAATCAATGTAAAAACTCTTCCTACGTATTTTCCTACAACCGGATACAAAATACGTACTTATTAGAACTTTTGTTACTCGCATAGAGGATGCGAGGACACTAGCGTCGGAATCCTGGCTAACTAATTCCGACGGGTGAGTACCGCGTTCACGAACGGCCCCTGCCTCACCCACAGGAAACCAGATGAGCGAGGTACGCAGTCTAACTGAGGTACCCTTCATGCCGTTAGAAGGGGCATGCTATTTTGACTTATTTTCATGGTTACCTGGTAACCTTCAGGCGGCATGACCTGATAACCGTCAGGCAGCGGGATCTGATAACCCTCAAGCGGCGGGCACCATAGCGTCAGCGAAGATGGACTGCCTTTCAGGGCTTAGAAGTTCCATCTACCCCAACCTGTCGAACGCATTCAATGAGTTGACCCTTCCGCCTGAATCAGCCGTTGGTCTTCTCGTTGGCTACCTTCTACTTTGAAGGTACTTTTCAGTGATCAGGGGTGCTCGTCCCTCCAACTGCATGTTCGTATTAAGATACGCTAGATTGGCGACGTTAGAAAGGAGGAAACTCCATAAGGTTAAGAAACCCCCAGGCACTTACTTGCGTCTGTTGGACCGACTTTTTAGTTTAGCCAGCAGGCTGTGCGCTGATAATGATCTAGTGAACCTGTACCACAGGAGAAGAGTAGCAGAGCTATGTATGTTTTATAAGGTTTACAATAATGAGAGGCATGGGTTGTATTCATATCTCCCTGCCCTCAAGGTTTTTGGGAGAGAGACTCACGCTGCGTGCGGAGCGCACTCTTTCACTTTGGAGGCTGTCGGATGTCGAACTTATCAGTTCTGTCGGTGCTTCGTGCCCTGGTTTTCTAAGGTTTGGAATTTGTTACCGGCATCGGCATTTGGTCGTATTGGCCTGCAGGCGTTCAAGTCAGCTGTTAATGGTTTTTTGCTGGATTTCCTTTAGCAGCGTTCTGATCTTCCCGGTGTTGCAAGATGCTTTATTTGGGTTGTATTACCTGTCCGTGGGAGCTCAAGCGTGAAGTTTTAATAATAATAATAACAACCAGCCCAGCAAACGAAAAAAAAAAAAAAGAAAGAGACTACAGAATTGTTCTGTTTACAGATTGCTTTATAGCTGCCAATACTCGCATCAGCAAAGGCAGAGCCATCAATACCATTTCAAACTTCTACATATGATGGAAAAGACAAAAGAGAATGCTGGCTTGTACGGTATCGTACCGGTTCAAAGGCAAACTTATGAAGAACGCAGTACCCCAAGTATGCCACACCAGAGCCAACGGCTCCGGATGAAAAGCCGCCAGTTGATGACTAGGGCCATGAAATATTTTATAGAGAAAGCAGACCGCACCAACTCTGCGACGATGCGCCAGATCGCAAGGCACAACACCATGCAGCGACTTGCCAACTCTATTGAACCAAACACCTTCCAAGCACGTCGCACAAGATAAATTTTTTGCTATACTCGTGAGGCAACCGAACGGATGTGAGGCTCAAATGTCAACTTTGGATCAAACTTGACAGCCAAGATTATCAAGTCATTAACCACAGGAAGTGACACACCATCCAATATGAGTACGGGAAAAACAGGTCTCACTGTACGTGACCTTAACACAAGCATAGTCTGGGTCTTGCCTGCATTTAGCCTCATGCCCCACCTAGAACACCAAAACTCAATCACTCCCAAATCACACTGAATGAATTCTGAAACCTCCAAGCTCTTACTAGGATTCTCGCAAAGAGCCAGCAAAGTAATATCATCAGCGTAACTAACAGGTAAATTATTAACAAGATCATACAGGTCCGCTGTATATACGATGAACAACAAAGGGCCCAGAACACTACTCTGTGGGACACCAGAAACCACAACCAAAAACTCACTGCTATTCCCATCAACAACTACGCATTGGCGTCTACCAGATAAAAACTGACTAATAACCACGAAAATTGAACCACCAACAGCCATCAATCTTAGTTTATGGAGCAACCGAAGATGATTCATGCAATCAAAAGCAGCACTGAAATCAAGCTGGATCAATCTTGCCTCATGACCCATATCAAGTGAAAGCTGCAATTCATGGGAAATATGAAGCAGGGCGTCACAAGTTCCCAAACCCTTGCGAAAACCATACTGTGTTGGGGATGGACACCACGATTCTCAAGAAATTGACTCAACTTCGACGCAACCAACCTCTCGTAAACTTTCAGCAAACAGGTGGGATTGAGATGGGTCTGTAGTCAGAGGTTCGAGATGAGACAGAGCCCTTCGGAACAGGCGTCACATGAGCGACACGCCAGCATTCCGAAAAGGAGCCTAGCCGTAACATCCATCGGAGCACTGAAGCGAACAGGGCTGCAAGCACACCAGCCACCCTCCTAAGAAAGAGAGGAAACATAACCGATGGACCAGTGCCCCAATAGGGGACCAGGTCATGAAGAAGGCGGTGCACTTCAGAAGATCTGAAGGCAAAACCGGAAAACATATGGATTCGTGTAGCTCGCAAGCAACAAATGTTAACAGCAGCCCACAAAAACGCTCGTCTGAAATGGATCAGAGCACACATACACTGGGCTGTCGAGGACTAGAGACGTGTCATCTGGTCAGATGAATCACGATTCTGTCTCCATATAAGCAATATCCGATGTCTTGTCCACCGCAGCCTTCAACGAAGTCTGTGT
This sequence comes from Parhyale hawaiensis, assembly GCA_001587735.2. Lineage (NCBI taxonomy): Eukaryota > Metazoa > Arthropoda > Malacostraca > Amphipoda > Hyalidae > Parhyale > Parhyale hawaiensis. The sequence continues at coordinate 4,655,780 of LQNS02278091.1, read as the reverse complement.
GCAAGGGGCGATACAAGCAGGAGGTAGTTCTATCATGTTCTGCGACTGCTACTGATTACTCGGAAATTGGCCTTTGTGTTAAAATAACCATCAAACTGAATCAGAAATCCTACATCAATTTATTAAATGGCCAAGATAAACCAGTTGCACAGTATCTGTATGAAGATCGAACTGCTACTTTGCCAATCTTCCAGGAGATAGCTGCCGTGTACATCGGGCTAGATCGGTCATACATTGGCATGAACACCATTCTGGCCATGTAAAGCACCTAGAATGGCCGGCTAAGTCTCTAAACATGAATCCCATCAAGAATTTATGGAACCATCTTGAACGACAAGTTAGGCACCCAGAAAATCCTCCACGTACTTTGGCTGATCTGAGGAATCGATTGATGCAAGAGTGGTTCAAACTGGATCAAGACATTATAGTCTACATTGGAAACCTTGTAGCCTCAATACCTTCNATCAAGAATTTATGGAACTATCTTGAACGACAAGTTAGGCACCCAGAAAATCCTCCACGTACTTTGGCTGATCTGAGGAATCGATTGATGCAAGAGTGGTTCAAACTGGATCAAGACATTATAGTCTACATTGGAAACCTTGTAGACTCAATACCTTCCATATTTTCTACTATTTTACGTGCTCGTGGATGTCCTACATGTTATAAGTAACAGGTGACAAATTTTTGGTCCAGTGAGCTTATTTAACTATTTAATAATAATTTGATAAAATCGTTAAAAATATCATTAAGCCCTCCCGATGGTTTTCTGTAGCGGTGCAGGAAATGTTTCGGGCATTATTCAGTATATTCAGTTCATAAATTGACCTTCATATACCTCCTCGATTTAATGAACCAATCTATTGCAATATCGAAATCTGGCTGCACACAATCTGAACTCTATTTTAAGGCATGGTGTAATAACGTACAGATAGCCCCATCGCGTGACCAGTTTTCGACTCTTCCGTGCATCTCGCTCTGAAACGTAAAAAAAGATAAATCGGCAAGTTATCGCAGTCAATAGGCTGCAGCTGTTCTTAACATGTTTCCCCTGCAGTATATGAGTAATGATTGCTTTGTCCATGGATTTATAGGTGAAAAGTCGCAGATCATTTAAATTTTATCACATAAAGCTAAATTCGAGTAAAATTAGTGTAATATTTAACTATATTGTCATGTCTTAGCTTCTGTCTGTGCGCTGTAACGTGGGCAGCCGCGTACTTTCTTTCCTTCAGGCTACGAAGTTGGTGAAATTTAACAGGGTATTCCTTACAATTTTCAAAGGAACCGCAGAGAATTGATTTTTTGGGAGACCATTATAAATTTATCGCCCGACTTGTTTCTACCGTACTTCGTTTCAAAAACCTTATCCTAACTAATGCTGTTGGTTATATAATATACATGATTATATATATTTTTGGATGTTAGAACGTTTATGAAGGAGCTGCTAGTTCACAATTTATATACGTATTTTTAGTGTTTTGAATAAAATATCTAATGTCACTTTATTTCCTCATAAGCTGCGTTTAATATGCGGCAAAATAATGCATGACTGCAGGGGGTGTTTCTTTTACAATGTTATCAAGTCAAGGAGAGCGGTACAGGACTTTTGCAATTAACTGTAACATTTTAATGGGACTGGTTAATCTTTGCCATAAGTAATGAACGTTTAATCATATGAGCAAACGAAAATCGTAGATAGAAACTATAGTGGGCTAGTTCGTTTTGGCCTCCAGATGACGTCACAACTGGCCAGCAAGCAAAGGGGGCGGAGTCAGAGATGCCATGATTACAGTATTATGCCACGATTTTGTGGTTCAAAATTATGACTAGCCATGACCTTTACGGTGCACTACATTCTAATTTCAGATTCTTTCAGTGATGAAAAAATAGGTCTAGCGAAGCTGGTCTGGAACCTAGAAACATAATTTTATTGTTCTTTATGTTTGTATTTAGACTGCGAAATAAATTTTCAATCAATCGTTTTCTATCGTAAACTTTGAATATTTTCCCTAAAGGGTGGAAAAACAGCGATAGCTGGACCGATGATGATTAGCTGTCCCACGGTGAGTGCAAAATATACTAGTTAATATACTACTAATGAAGTCATTGTAGTAGTACATATCTACCTTAGAACCAGCATGGATATTTTTCAAACACAGTAAAAGTATTTGTTTGTTTATTTATTATTATTCATTAGCTTTCTAACCGAAATCTAATACTAGTACCCTGACATTTATGTATGTGTGCTGTATTATGATGTGGTAGAAAAATTGTTTTATTATGAATTGCTATAATGTGAATGTACTGGCTACGCTTTATTGCTTGGGTCGCACATGTTAGTTCTTGCAGTAAATAGTTAGGTAATACATAAGCGAACAGCATTTAGAATTTAAGATCTTAATAATAGGTCACCACTAACACCACCCATATATAATTAGTGAGTAATGCCAACGGTAACTCTTGTTGGGCATGTGATCCATTTGAACCAATTACTACTAGAAAGTTTCTAGTAACAGATTCGTACACTGTCCACAGTAAAGTAAAGGGTAGTAGTGCAACTTCTAAGGGTGCACAGGCGTCCAGCGGCGTAACGTCACTGTGATTGGCCACTGTAGACTTCCCGGGATGTCATTAATGACGTCACAGTCACAAGCCAACGAGCCGAAAATTTTAACGTTCAGGCAAGAAAGTTATCCACTAATGGTCATCATTTCATTATGAATTCATCGTTATAGGTGAACACGTGTCTTACAAGCCTTCAATTTTCGCCGTTTTCAATCGCTAGAATATGTTGAACTTCTTTGAATATAAAGCACTTTGAATATGCAACGTGAACTTTATGTTCACCGTTATCATGTACTGAATTGACTAACTAAACTAGTACCGTAATAGTTTTAATTAATAATATTCCTATATGTGAAATGGAAATTATTTTATAGATTTTTCTTTATTCGTCGTAATTTGCACTTGTTAAGGTATAAAGAGTGTTGAGGGGTAAATTTCTTGTTTTAGCACAAAATCTTAAATATTCCTGCTACAGTAAGCATGGTGCATGGGTGAAATGTTACCAATATTCCCTATTTTCTTTCTTAATACATTTACTGAGGCTAACGGCTACGTTTTATACACATTTGTCAAGTTTAATTAGGCTTTATGGCGACCATTATTTTCTTGTTACGTCATGAATTCATTCACGGCTGCTATTGGCCGCGGCTCTAGCCGAGGGCGTGGCTATGACATCAGGGGTAGGATTATTTTGATGTCATAATTTTGATCGAGAATAGTATTGAATTGTGCTTCTTCCTTTCTTTACTGTGACATTGCGTTACTGCGGCACAATGACGTCATATTTTGAGCTACTAGAGTGCAGAAGGTTACATGCCAGGTTGACTGGATCCTTTTAACTTCATTACTACGGAAAGTTGGTAACTTGCAAGGTTCCCAGAACTCTTGAGCTTATAGGTTATAGGTAGGTAGGTTATAGGTACGTTATAACTTTATCAAAACTGTCGAGCTTCATAAGTGCTGATAACAATTAAGAAAGTTCTCAGGATTCTTGACCTTTATAAGAACAATAGTAAATTTGAAATGTACTTTCACAAAACTTCGAAGGTAAGAGGAAATCGTCAATGCAGTTCAAATCGTTGACGGTACCGCCAGTGAAACATGAGCACGGGCTTTCGCGGACTGTATAGCGTTCTCTTTGTATGAAAAGGGGGTGGTAGGTACTGTACAGTCCTCTGGGCAAGGTGGAGAGATAGGATTAGCATTTGGTTTCACTGTCTAGGATTGGTTACATAATTTTTGCAGCACGATACGCCATAAAACACTGCAAAGTTCACTTTCTTTCACTGAAGGTGGGTACAAGCGCCAGCATGTGATAGAGCCAAAGCAGTAAAAACAGACCCGGCCCCTGCGGCCACAACACACTTTAATACTTCTATGGCCAGGTCGTTGGAGCCCACCTCTATTATTTAGTTGCATATCTGAAGGGAAGGCGAGCTGGGCATCCAATTTGAAATGTTAGGGCCTCTGGAGTAGGCCGTCAGTGAAAACTTTAAACAAGTATGTAAGCAAAATGTGTGCCGTATACATTGCGGCACACAGTGCTGTATGCATTAGCAGAAGATCTTTATAAATGAAGTGCTTTTGTAACCTGTTCTCATTATTCTCTCCCCATATTTACAGAAGACCTTTCTGCTGCTCTGCGCGGCAGCATCCTTAGATGGTCACAGCCAGCTATTCTACACAGCCACGGTTTCTACAGAGAGGATCGTTGCATCGGGCATGTTACTGGTTGAGACCATCCCGTCCACTTTCCTGGCTGCCTCCATACGATGCGCTGCACAGGACTGGTGCGTCTGTGTGTGTCAGATGTCGGAGAACACCTTTGGACTCACCAACTTGCTGGTGACAGGCGGGGCAAACGATACGATGAGTGGAAACAAAGTTCCTTGCCGCACGAAGAGAGCCGTCCCGACAGTGCTCCCGTCGCCTCTTGCGACAGTCTACGCTTATTCGCCTGTAGAGGCAACGGCTCCTCGAAAAGTTCCTGAAAATCTACTAGACGGTATTTATGGCCTAGATATCCATCAGTGCTACCAGGGAACCGACTCAACTCCTGTAAAGAAACCATTCGTCGTTTTTGATTTGGGCAACATCCACACCATCACTCGCGTGCTAGTTTGGACTCAACCTGGTGGATATATTCTGAATAAATTCGGTGACGTCCAAGTTCGAGTTGGTAACACATCCAATACAGGCCCTTCGTTCGACAGCTACGCTCTCTTCGCTACGTACTCTTCGGTCCCTACGAAACATGAGATGATCACCTTCAGCCCAGGTATTGCTCTCGCTGGACGTTACCTCTCCGTGCAGGAAATGTCAAGTACTTACTTACAGTTTTGTCACCTTGAAGTGTTTTAAGACCTCCGTACAAGTTACAACGATTGGCGCTGTGAGTGCAATAACAATAATGTTCAAAGGAAGGTTACGCTGAATGTCTGGTATGAGTTGCAGCAAAGCTTTTGCTCTCACCACTATCATTAAGTTCGCAAATGATCTAAATTTTGCCCATATAAAAAGGACTAAAAACTCACGGATAGCTCCCTTCAAGAATTGTATAGAGTGTACCTCTTCAAACAGACAATTGGGAAAGAGAGAAATTTTCTGAAACAGAGACTTTTCGTAACGGACAAAGTCCAGAAACGTCGAAAAGTACGACGCCAGCTGTCGGGAATGCGTCAGAAACAAACACTATATTATTGAGTGACTTCCGGAAATCCCTGCAACTCAGTGAATGGCAATTGAAATCCTTAACTACACTATGTGCTTTTTGGTGGGTAGTGTTGCAGGAACAGTTTGTTGTATTCTGAAGAATGTAGTTAAGACAATATTCTTCGTAATTTCTTTGGGTGACTTGCAAATCTTAGGATGATGCTAGTTCACGCTCTCGTTGTAGTTTTCGCTGCATTGTTGAAACGCATCTTGCGTGAACAAGCACGTTCGACTGTACCATTATCGCTAGAGGCAACTAACGACTCAGAATTGATCGTGTAAGTTGTAAAATACTTTTGGTACAATAAACAGGAGATACCTCTGTCCGGACACGTAAGAATAACAGCAATTCTACATGAGGCGTGTTTGCGGAGGGCGGCTCAATGAGACCAATATAATCTGGAAACGAAGAAATGTTTATGCAGAGATGAGCTTAGAGTAATTAAATCTCCTTGCAAAGCTGAGACGCAACTTGGATGGAATTTTTTAGTTTTATTTTGAAATCTAGTGTAAAAAATAAAGGAAGTAGCAAATGGTTTATAAAAGTTGATTGATAGCTGACCACTAATTTCTGTATTAGTCTATTACTGGAACTATGGTTAATATTTGGCAATTCAAATGCAACAACGTAGTCAGTGACAACATGGCTGACTTAAGCAGCTAAGTTGGAATTGCCACTGTTGAATGTAAACAAAGAAGGTCATGACATCCAAGGAAAATATTGAATCAAATTTTCAATGAGGCGGCGTGAGGAAAATTTTTTAGCTCTTCAGTGGCCGCCTAAACTTGCTGTTGTTTATATCATGCATCGTACGGTAGACATTTGGTATAAAAAAGAATAAAACCAGGAAAGAAAATATTATGATATTAATTTGAGAACTAACGGTAATCGGTTCTCACCAGTTCAATTTCATAAACAAAACTTACAGCTGAATTCGGAAATGTTATTTGGAAAAGCTCTACTTTATGAAGTTCTTGTTGAAGCTGCAGCTCCTCTTCGACTGTCTCGCAATTCTACTAGCGTCACCTATTCCCAATGCGTTTCACTATTTTTATTAAATTCACACCAGACTGGCGACGTGGGAATGGAGAAACTCCATGAGGTTGACAAACCCCCATGCAACTAGCCCAGTAAGTAAAGAAAAAAGAAAGAGAAGATCCGAGATCACAGAATAGCTCTGGGTACAGATCATCTAAAGCTGGCAATACCACTACCAGCAAAGACAGAGCCATCAAGACCATTTCAAACATTCTCAGACGATGGAAAAAACGAACGAGAATATTGGCCCGTACGGCATCGTAACGGTTCCACGGCAAGCTCATGAAGAGCACCAGTACGCCGAGTATATCTCAACTGAACAAATAGCTCCGGAAAAAATCAGACAGTGGATGACTAGGGCAGTAATAAATTTTACACGAAAAGCAAACCCCACTAACTCTGCGACGATACGCCAGATCACAAGGCACAATACCATCCAGCATGAACACAAATGGACGAACCTCTTTGTCAAGCAAACGCAGATGACAAACAGCAACAGAACCCCAAACTACGGAGCAGTACTCTAAAAGAGGAAGGACATATCAATTAAATCAGCGACGTGTCAATTCTACCAAGTCAACACCCCCCAAGCACGCCTCATAAGACCGATTTTCTGCTATGCACGTGAGGCAACCGAACGAATGTGTGGCTCAAATGTCAACTTTGGATCAAAACTGACACCCAAAATTACCAAGTCATCAACCACAGGAAGTGACACACGATCCATTATGTGTGGAGGAAAAAGAGGTCTAACTGTACGTGACCTGGATACGAATATTGTCTTAGTCTTGCCCGCATTTAGCCTCATCCCCCAACTAGAACACCAGGAATGAACCACTCCCAAATCATGCTGAATGGATTCTGAAACCTCCAACCCATCACTAGGTTTATCTTTAACAGCCAGCAAAGTAACATCATCAGCGTAACCAACAAGTTAATTATTAACAAGATAAAACAGGTCAGCTGTATGTACAATGAACAACAAAGGACCCAAAACACTACCTTGTGGGACACCAGAAACCACATCCAAAAACTCACTGCTATTCCCATCAACAACTACACATTGGCGTCTACCAGATAAAAACAGACTAATAATCACGAAAATTGAATCACCAATACCCATCAATCTCAGCAAATGGAGCAGCCCAAGGTGATTCACGAGATGAAAAGCAGCACTGAATTCAAGCTGTACCAACCTTCCCAATTGAACTTCGAGGCAGGAGCTGCGCAGATTTGGGTCGCCGACGGCAGAAGATCCGAACTTATGGCAGAAATGACTGCTCAGCCAAAAACACCCATGGGGCTGCGCAGGCCACC
>LQNS02278091.1:4542444-4553349 GCA_001587735.2 Parhyale hawaiensis | reverse complement strand
TTCGGAATGTAGACCTGCGCGATACAACAGAGAATGACGATTACGTATTTAGCAACTAAAGCATTAGTGCGACACTGTAACAATAGCTATATTGGGATTGCTGAACTTCTTTGCTGCTATTCGTGACCATTACAATAGAAAACATGCTATTAAAATAAACAAAAAGAAGGGGGCTATAGCTATGGTGATGACTTAGGTAGCTTCCTATCAAATGAGGCAGAATTTAATTTTGCGCAACTCAGTGTGTTTTCTAGTTTTGAAATACATATGTAAAAATTTAAAAAGTAATTTTTAAAAGTATTTCCCCGAAATAGCGCAGTCACTCGTCTTTTACTTGGAAAATAAAGAAAAGACACTTTGTTGTAGAAACGCAAATTCCGCTCTCATCGATACCAAAACCATTCTGTAGTTCTTTCAAGAACTGTAGGAGGAGAGTGTTTTGAAGTCAAAAACATGACCATTAAATTTTTAGGATGAGAGGCGGACAATAGGAAAACCAATTTCTTTGAATAAATCGTTTTCTAGGAGGAATATGGGAAAAGTTTAGGAGTCTAACCCCCAAATTTTTCTATTTTACATATCTGTGTGAAGTTTAATTCAAATCGGTCCAAAAATATCACTTAATTTTGCAAATAATTTTTTTCCATTTTGAAAAAAATGATTTTTTTGCAGCTTTGAATGAAATTTGGTACTGATATGTATGTAAATTGAAATACAGTGTGAGTTAGACTCATGTACTTTTTCTCATTTTCCCTATAGAAAACGAGTTATTCGAAGAAATTGGGAAGACCGTTTCCTTCGAATAACTCGTTATTGAAGTCAAATAATGAACTTATAAAGAAAGGCCAAACCCCCCTCAACCCCAGCGCCCTATTCTACCTAGTTAGGGTTGCACTTTCTGCCTAAACTTCATCTGTATCTGTCTGATGTATAGCTACTGCTTACTGAAAAAAATGACTGAGAATTTCAGAGTTTCTTGAGGGTACCCTCCCCTTAACTGGAAAACCATTTACTGACTAATCTTCATGGAAATCACAGTTCCTGTAGGTAACTAGCTGTTGAGGGGCATAAATGACAAAATTTTGTTGACGATCAATTCAAAATATTGGTTTCAGGACCAATTACAAATTTCATTAACATTTCATTGCTTGACAGAGGTAGTCGCTTCCAAAGTACTCCTGTAATATTTTTTATGCATGAGTTTAATAGGTTCTAAATGCTAATTCACATACATACGGGGCTTATTTATCAGTAAACGGCCTCTGTTAAATTTTACGAGTCTTTTCTTAAAAATAATTTTTCTGATACTTTCCCTGGATATAGCGGTCTCATTTCCCAATTTCTTTGTAGATTGGTAGCTATAATCTATTTTATCAAGGCTCTTCGGTCGTGGTCAGATTCCTCTATTTTGGTGCAAATTCTGTGGGTATTTCTGAGATTTCTTACTATACGGGAAGTGGGCAGGGCTAAGATTGGGCCGAAAAAAATGGCAGAAACATCCATATAACTGGCAACGCTAAAGAGGAATTTGACCACGGCCGAACTGCCTTGAAAAAATAGTCAGACTATAGTAACCAACAACTGATTATAGCCAAGCATTTCATTGGTATTTTTGCTGGAAAGTTTGTGACTTTGCTGGCGCGGTTTTGTTAAATTTTACCTTCGTAGATAGGATACATACTTTTAAATATAGCTCCAGCAATGCGAAAGTTGTATAATTTCATACGATGAATTCTGAAAGCTTGGAAGAGAGCTACAAGAAGCTGGAACTTGAGGAAGTGCTTCCTAACAAAGGCGTTGCTCTTCAATTAGTATATCTCAGATCCGTATCACGCACACAAAGCACTGCGATAAGAAGTGTGAAACAAGTCTAGTGTCTAGCAAATCTTTTAACAACAGTATGACCTGTGACCAATAACAGCCTTAAACAAGAAAACACCCGAATTTTCTCTTATCTTATAATGAAAGCTGAACGTTTGACTAACTCAGGAAATAAGGAACTAATAAAGAAAGAAGGAAGGAAGGAACGTAGGAGGGACGAAGACATTGTTATTACAGATGGACGGTTACTGGTTTCTTGGTTACTCAGGGCTTGCTTCTTTGCTTTTTGGTTGGTCCTTCATTCCATCACGCTGTTAAGGATATAATGGGAGAAATTTATCATCTATAATACATGCTGAGATACTGTGAATTTTCAGCATGTACGTGGAATTCCGATGACAAATATAGCTTCTGAAGTATTTGCTCACAAGTATAAATACTGTATTTTCTCAATCTCACTTCGTTTTGGAAAGTAACTCGGTACTATTTGATAAGACGGTTCTGAGCGTGAGAGATGAATGGCGTTATCTTTGATAAAGTTTTGTATTCTGTCGGACATAATTTATATCGCATATCGGTATGAAAAAGTGGTACGGTGAGAGAGTGACTGCAGTTGATTATGATGGTATGAGAGTGGTGTCTGCGTATCGGCCTGTGAGGGGGACGACTGGAGGAAGTGTGAATGAGAACAGATGAGATTTGGAGAAACAAGTAGCGATTTGCTGGGCATGAAAGGCTGATGATTTATGGTGATTTTAATGCAAATGGGGGCAGAAGGAATTCTATGGAAGTGGTGGGGGGAATTTTGATTGGCTGGTGGGAGTAGCACGGTTTGGTGAATGTGAATAGTCTCATGAAGCATTGAAAGAGGGGGACATGGTTTAATGTGCGTTGTGGAAAATGAAATGAATTGGATGGGTTTATTTTGAGGAAGAGTGAGTGACACAGGATGGTGAAGAGGATGTGTACGGGGACTGACTGGAATCTGTCTTATCATAGGTCGAAAGTAATGAGAGTTGGAGTGGAGCGAAAGGAATGGAGAGTCGGTGGAAAGAGTGAAAGGAGAGCACCGAGGATCAAGTGGGAGGTGCTTGATGATGAAGAGAAAAATAGAGAAAGTATGAAAAGGGAGCGAGACAGTTGTTAAATGCAATAGGAATGGAATGCGAACGAGTGTGAATGGAAGAAGGGGAGTGAAGGGATGCTAAGCGCGACAGAAGAGGTGTGTGGTGAGATGAGCGCTAGTGACCAGTCCGTGGGCGACTGGGCATGAGGAAGTGATTGAAGGTCTAGTTGAGAGAGTGAATGAAGCGGTGAATGAGCGGAATGAATATAAGCGTTTGCTAGAAGGTAGAAGAAGGTTGAGAGCGTGAGTGTTAATGAGAGACGATTGAATGAGTTGGAAGAGAGAATAGGGAATGCTAGAGACAGTGTCAAACAGGCGAGAAAGAATATTACGAGATATTTAAGAATGTTAGAGACAGTGTGGAATGACAGGATTAGAGAATGCAAAAAAGCGTGCGACACTCGTAAAATTGATGTGATGTTTAAGCTGTTAAAAAAAGTGGTCGCGGAAAGGATGAAAGGGCTAGCGATTGGTACGATTGTGGTGAAAAAGTTCAAGAAGCAATTTTGAACGAGGAGGTACGACAGAATAGCAGCAAAATCTCAAAAGTGGCCTGGAAATTACATGAGTGAGGACTAATATTAGCTTATGTCAGCCATGTCAGATAGTTATTATACGACCCCTTCTCACTATATTTCCGGTGGATGACACTTGAATTAGGCCTTTGTTAATTTTTTTCTAATCAAAGTAAAATGGCTACCAAACTAAAGATGTTGAGAACTGAAAACCTTTGCACAACTTTCAAGTTGTTTCAGATCAGTCTGTAGTCGGCTAATGATACTTATGATAAAGCAAATGAAAGGTTATATCGTCAGGAATCAATTGAAAATGTTTATAATAATATTATTAGGAGAGGAAAACATATATGACAAAAATACCAGAGCACCCGTTGCAGCCACTTAAAAGAGTACAAATTCAGTCTATACTTTATCTGTGAACTTGAAACGTTTTAAATAACTATTAAATTGATACATATACATGTAAAACTGAATTTCAGCTATATTTTGGTGGGTATCTATATTATTGTCATACGGTTATCTTTAAGAGAGGGTTTTAAAATATGGATATATTCACGAAATAGCATATTCTCAAGCTAATCAAAACCTGATATAGTCACTTGAATGGTGATGGAACAATAACTTGAAATTTTTGTTTCATGTGGCTGATATCATGATATGTTTCGTGTACATGACACTTGATGTTAGTGGAAAAATAAGCGAAACAAATTATTTTAGGTCATGTTCTGTCACCACTCCTGCGATTATATATGAGTCATAGGATTAAATTAAACTTTACTAACGACTGCTACCAAATTCATGAAAGTTTTGTGCAAAGGCTAAAACAAAGATATCCTCCTCTTGAAGATAAGTATGTGCATATATACTCACGACTTTAGTCATTGTTAGTCATCACGGAGCTGTACTTAATTAAAAGATTTTGACAGTCTCTCACTGCAAGCATAACCATCTCACTATCCTCTATCGGCAGCCGAATCTGTTTAATTGGCAGTTCTTGCCCCGGCATCGCGTCAGTTCTAGGTTTGATAGGTTTATTACACACAGATAAACATTACGATAATGAAAACTGTCTGAGGTCAATATACGTACAGTAATGTATCCGCAAAACCCATAGAAAAGTTGTGGAACTTTTTTTGGGTAAAAAGTAGTAATTAAACTAATACAATTGCATAGCATAATCTTTATACCGCTTTTTAAAGCTTTCATTAGATATAGAATCTAATAGGTGTGTTGGAATTCGATTAACAAGTGATACTGTTTGGAAAATAGTTGAACGTTTCTCTACATCAACGCGCACATTTGGAAGATTGAGAATGGAGCGTCTCATCTCGGAGTTTTGTTGGGGTACGAGTCATCCGTAATATTGTTGAAAGGCAATAGGATGGTTATATATGAGCGATCGGAGAAATGTAAGATGCGAATAGTTATACACATCTTGAAATTGCAACATTTGTAAAATCGCGGTACATATAACTACGATTCATGAACGGTATGTTAATTCGATCTCGCTTAACACAAAGTATTCGCCTTAGTATATTATTTTGCACAACTTCTAGTTTACGAATGTAACAATGAGGGGCTGCACCCCAGATGATAATATTTTGAATTAACAAGGAATAAGCTAATGAATGGTAAATTTGTTTCAGCGAATCACGATTGACATAATTAGACACTGCATATATTATACCATGAACTCTAATGAGCTTTCGGCCTAACTCTTTAATGTGGGCATTGAAACTAAATTTATCATCAAGAATCAAACCAAGATATTGAAACTGAGACACCCATTCCACTTCTTTACCGTGAAATGAATCATCGGCAAGTCAGGACGAGAACATGGAGTGAATAACATCACTTCGTTTTATCCTCATTGGCAATCAATTAGCAAATGCTAATAATAATAATGCATTTGCTGTCCCACGAAAACCATAGTGTTCGAGTTTTTTAACAACTGTTTGTCAACCGTAACGAACGCTTTCCGCAAGTCTAAAAACAGGCTGACCACGTACGATTTATCGTGAAAACACTTTAATAAGTCAGTTACTAGAAGAAATATCGCTGAGGTAGTATTAGACTCGGCACGAAAGCCAAATTGTAGGCTTTCGGCAGGAAAAACTTTTTCACTCATCATATGAGGAAGTATGTTTCCCGTTGTCTCTTCTTTGTTCTAGAGCACAGAAGCACGCTCGTTTGAATGGGAGTTAGCAATGTGTGAGTGCGCCAGATGTAAAATTATCACTCAGAGGTACACCTGTTTTTTTTTTTTCTTTTTTCTGGGTTACCTAATTCACAAAATTGTTGATGGATTTTTATGATATTTGTATGGAATATTAAAAATATGACGAGGAGTGAATGATTTGATTTTGTTATGATCTGTTGATCTGCTCGTTTTCATTGAAGATTTGAGTATAGATATATATGATTAAATATAGCGAACGAGGGCTTTAGGTATATTGACGCCCGTTAAGTGTAATTTTCAGCCATTAGGTGTATTTTTATGGTATAAAAGGTCATTAAGTGTAATAACCTACAGGCCAATGAGCTCGCTCTCATAAGATTAGGTAAAACACCAGGACTGGTTCTGTTAACGTCCAATAAGCTTTTTCTTATCTAGGTTAGGTGAAAGGCAAGGACTGGTTCTTCTAGTGATCAAAGATTGACGCTAAGTAAGGTCAATCAAAGATTGATGATAAGCGAGGCAAATCAAAGATTAATGCTAACTAAAAAAATTTAGTTATAACTAATTTTCTCACCAAAACATTAAAAACCAATAAAAATAAAAAAAACACATAAATGCAATAAAAGCACGTGACAGAAACCAGTCCTGGATTAACATAACCTTATGAACGGGAGCTCATTTGAAGGAGCTCTGTAGTAGAGTGGTGGTGGCGGACTAAGGAAAGCTCAGAGCGTTTATCTGTCTGGAAACGTACGAGAGAAGCCCGTGGAGTTGAACGTTACACCTAACCTCAGGATTTGAACCTCACTTAAAGGCGATTTTAGTTAAATTCCGTAACATGTAAAGTTCAATTTAGCTAAATATTTGTATATACCCGAGAAACAGTGGCTCATGGGCCCCACATGGGCACCAGGTGGGATATGGGCAACTGCTGGACACAAATGAGCACAATATGGGCTCTACATGGGAAAACCCACATTGGGCTCTACCATAACTTTACGATGTACGGCGCATGCGGTTTTTCCCATCGTGAGAAATCAGTTTTCTTTTCCACATGAGGTGAAACGTGGGCTTCCCAACTGTATCCCTCATATGGGCGTTGGTGGGTGAACATACCTCATACCCAGGTGGGCCCTCGTTGGGCTTCCCATATTTATTTATTGAACATTTATTTCTCCACAGGCGGGAGGTGTTCTTGGATTATTATATTACAGCTTACGTTAAAAATTGTGTGTACATTAATTTGATAGAAATATTACAGCTATATGGGCATCGTATATGGTGTTCCCCAACTGTGTACCACATGGGCATCCCAACGCTACCCCACATGAATAATGTCATGGGCCTTCCCATATCGGACCCACGTGGACATGAATTGGTTTTCCCAGAGGGGCAAGGTATAGTGATTCCCACATGGGTACCAAATGGGCTTCCCTGTGGCACCTCATGTTAGCAACGTAATAGGTCTTCCCACATCACACCCATAAGGGATTTCCTAATATGAGCAACATATGGTGTTTCCCACGTGGGTAACGGACGGACTTCCTAGCTAAATACCACATCAGCAATATTGTGGGTATTCCCACATGAGGCCGATGTGGCTCCCTGTGGGTTTCAGCAATATTGTGGGTATTCCGACATTCCCACATGAGGCCGATGTGGCTCCCTGTGGGTTTTCCCATTGTGGGTGGCATATGGTGATTCCCACATGGGTAACGAATGAACTTTCCAGCTGTATCCCATATTAGCAATTAATGGGTCTTCCTACATCACACCCATAAGGGATTTCCCCCAAAATGGGCAACATATGGTGTTTCCCACGTGGGTAACGGATGGCTGAAAAGCTATATACTACATTCGCTAGTGTTTTGGTCTTGTATCATGATGCAATTTGTCATCAAACCATGAAAATACGCATTGTCTTCAAGTTACAATGTAGCTTATAACATATACCGCAAAATATTTAACGAGCTTTAGCAGTAATCTGACGTGTCATGTAAATAGGTCTCCGTGTCGGAGTATGCTAAGGCGTCAGTGTAAGGTAAGTACTTGTAGGTTTGATCCCAGGCCAGGCATAGGATTTAGTGGACAATTCATGGGAAACTTCAGGGATGTGTGGGATATGCATGGGCAAAGTCCGGGTCTCCCACGAGATACCAATCCAAAAACTTTTGAAAAAGTAGCTGACGCCCATCTGGGAAGCCCATCAGGGTTCCAGTTAATTTTTAAAAAACCGTTTTTGAATGGATCCCATGTTGGAAGCCCAACAGTTGCACAAGCACTTCACAGCTGGGACCCATATAGGCTTCCCACATGGGTCCGTAGGTAACATCCCTCCTCATGCCCATGAGGGTTGCACTGCATATGGGACAGCTGGTATATGCAAGGGCAAATGCTGGGTTTCCTACATGGGATCCATTCAAAAACGGTTGTTATAAAAGGAGTTGGAACCCATATGGTCTTCCCACATGGGGCCCCAATGTTCTTCCTACCTGGGCCCCACGTGATGCCTATCTATATTGTTGGACGGGTATGTAATATGTTCTTGTCTGTCCACTCAATAAGTGGTCGAAGGAGTTACGCTATGTTCATAGTGTTTGCACGGAGTCTGGTGGGTTGTCTGTTTTCGATGTGACCCGTGCCAAAAAACTAGGATTAACTGGCCATCAAAATTGTCGGCGATGAAATATGCTGTTCACCCAAAACCATGGCGGAGATGAGCTATGTTCATAATTTTTTGCTGGAAGGCTGGTGGGCTGTCCTCGATGTGACCCATACAAAAAAAAAAAAAATACTACGATTAGCTGGCCATCAAAAATGACTGCGATGAAATTTGCTTCCACCGCGAGTGATGGTCTTACGCCACGAGGTATTCTAGATGACACTAAGCTTGTTTCACTGTTTGCCAGCACCGCAACCCAAAAAGTTATGAACGGATCTTAATAGAACTTGCAAGAGCTGTTTGTATGGTTCAGAGACACAAATAACTGAGTTTTCGTGACGATTTGTATGATATCTCAATTTATGCGCTTATATCTACGTTAGTCTTTTTGTTGCCCTACCATTACTGAAACAAGTTATGGACAAAATCAAATGACTCACTTGTAGGTGTGATAAAGAAAAACTAATTTTTTGACAAATTGAAATTTTGAACTTCCCGTTAACATAGCAGGGATTGGAGGAGGTATGCGCTCGCAGAATCTTCTCAAGTTAGCTAATAAAGTGGTCAGGATGTGAACTGAACGCGCTTGGATCTACGCAATGTTTGACGCAATCCTGTGACGCAATTTTTTTAACAGACCGTGCCAAAGATCTAGCGGACTGGGCTACTTATAAAGATTGGCTTATATTTATGCCCCAAATGTTCCTCATTAGTTAATTAATTCTCATTTCCACTAGTATTTTAGGGAAATGTTGCTTCACACGAAGATGATTTACAAAACTTCATTAGGGCTTTCCCTAATTCAACAGCCCTTGTACGCAAATGCACACAAAAAAAAAAAAATCTGCCAGTTTTTATAAGTGAAAGAAGAGAGAAATGGAG
This sequence comes from Parhyale hawaiensis, assembly GCA_001587735.2. Classification (NCBI taxonomy): domain Eukaryota; kingdom Metazoa; phylum Arthropoda; class Malacostraca; order Amphipoda; family Hyalidae; genus Parhyale; species Parhyale hawaiensis. Next base: position 4,544,161 of record LQNS02278091.1, on the reverse strand, counting down.
CACATGTTCAACGAAATGGCAACTGAGATCAGAAATTAACAAAATTTTAAAGGTTGAGTTCACGATTACTGTCCAATGATAAGTTTCTGTAACAAAGGTAGCAATGCAAATCACCATTCGGAAGTAGAAGAAAATTTACCATCCTAGACATGATTTATTTTGTTTATCTACTTATTTTAACAGATAGTTGCGCTCACCAACTTTGCATCGAATAATTAAAGCTTGACGTTAAAATGCAGCCACGTCAGTGGTCATTATGTCAAATATTTAGCTTAATTCTAGCTGTGATTGTGTTTGCATACAACACGGCTGTCCAAGGAGTTGTGGTTGCAGTGTCGTCTACGTTCGCCGTCGCACCACGCCCCTTCACGGGCACTGCAGTGACTGTCGAAGCGAACAATGCCGTCAGTTGCGGAGGAAAGTGCCTGATGACAACCAACTGCGGGGCGTTCGCTTTCGACCCATCACAGGTAACCCGTGGGGAAGGGAGGTTGATTGCATCGTCAGACTGTGAGGGCTGGCATTCCAATCCATGTTTTTTCGTATAATTCTATTCAACTCTATATAACTCTGGGTGAAATCCGGCTCCAATAGAGCAAAAGCTCAAAATTATGTAATATTGTTGTTTTAATTAATCAATTTACTGTTATTTTAGTAGTAAAGCTTTTAACCTAGTGGCATTTACGACTGCTCCGACCAACCTTAAAGTTACGAGTATATTTAAAATCAAACCCAGCTAAGTGAACGTTGTAAATATTTTAAACATTTGCTCACAACTTCTAAGGTTCTCGTAAGCGGTGTTAAGGCAACAGCTGTGCGCCACGTTCACGTAACGACGTTTTGAACATCCGGGCTCTCAGCAGTGATGTAGAACGATAATTACTGCGTCCAGATTTTGAACTTGGCTCAATACTTACAGTAATTATTACAGCTATTCGCTCTATATAGCTCAGCATGAGAAAGCTCAATATTCACCAAAAATACGCTAACTGTCGGTCATCGGAACGAAGCAATGCGAATGCCCCCCAGATTTGCAAACTGTGATAGAAAATTCAAGAAATCTTGTTTTCAAAGTCGTTTTTGGACTTAGCTTCAAGTGATCCTAGAATACGTAGAAATTACTATTGCCTGGTAGAGGCCAAACACTATGCTAGAAAGCACTTCAATTTTTATTTCCTTAAGTGGTAAACATATCCGCTCCTTGTTGCGAGAAAATTTTATACTTTCCATCAGTTCTTATCGCAGTTATTATTTAAGGTATTAAGGTCTACCGATTCACTTGCCCGGAGGAAGGCTGTCACACCTCTCAGTATGTAGGACACACCTCCTGCGCGCTCGAGAAAAGATGCAAGCAGCACCGATGTTCCTCTAGCAGCATATACAAACATCTCCGATATGAGCATCTTGCTCGATCGCCAATTTTTCCAGCTGTTTCTCTGTTCTCTATTCATACTCGGACACCGCATCACTGAAAATAGCAGAAGCCTTAACAATCAGACGGGAAATGCCAGTCATAAACGTCATGTACAATGATTTGTGCAATTACCCAACCTCTTCCACCTCTTCCATTGAGTAATGCTACTACTGTAAGCTCGGATGGTAATGTATTGTGGAATTTCAGTGATTTGCATAAGAGAACCGCATTTCAATGTGCTCTCAACGAGCGGTTAGAACATTTCCCGCACTACTGCTGGTACCCTCAATGTCATGCCGATCT
>LQNS02278091.1:4396862-4412387 GCA_001587735.2 Parhyale hawaiensis | reverse complement strand
TGGGATGGGTTGGGTTGGGATGGGTTGTGATGGGTTGGGTTGGGTTAGGTTGGGTTAGGTTGGGTTGGGTTAGGTTGGGTTAGGTTAGGCGTTTGAACGATCGATCGATCGTTTGCACAGCGCGATCGATCGCGCACAACATATACAAAAGCTACATTCGGTTAGTTTTCAGGAATTTTCAAATTTTAGCCTCAGGTTGACATCAGCGAGGAATAATCATTTTCCTGTGATGTTATGATAAACCCAAAGACCAATATTAGTCAAATAGACAAACGGACGGACTGATCATCGCCAAAATTTGATCAATAATTGTGCTTATTATAATTTCTCACTATTCCTGTTATTACAATTTCTCGCTGTTCCTGTAAGCTTTTGAAGTCCCGTTTTAAATTTTTTGACAAACGTCAGTCAAACACACAAGCGGATGAATAGATCGTCATTAAAATTTAGTTATTATGCATTTAAATAATTCATACAATTCCTTTAAACTCTGCAAAGATCCGTTCATAACATTGTGAGTTATGCTGCTGACAAACGTGAAATGAAAGTATAGAGACACACAAACAAACAGGCAAAATTTTTGTCGTTTGCTCTTCGTATAACATTACAAACAATTCGTCGCAATTTCATGAAGATTCATCCTTAACATTTTGGTACCAACTATATAAGAGGCAGACAAGCAAGCTAACAGACGATTGAAGTTGAACAGGTCTTCACCAAAAGTTGACGATCTATAGTCCTCCCAACATGCCAAACAGTCCCTTAAATTTTGTGAAAATTTTTCCATTACTTTTTTGAGCTATATTGATGACTGACAAACAAATAAGACAGGCAGGCAGGCAACCAAACAGACAAAAATATAACCTCCTTGGCGGAGGTAATGAAGAGAGGTGAAAAAGTCTAAGTCACCATCTTATAAACAATTGAAATAGCATAGGTATCACTGGCGGCGAGAACGGCTAGAGAGTGGGTTTTTCCGAACAAAACTTTTATAAGTTTTCTCTGGGTCTTGCCCTGCTTTTAATAGTCTTACTATGTCACGCGTTACATGCGGTAATGCTCTTTCCGTTTTGCTTCAATCATAGATCTCATAAGTTAGTAAAACTTCCTGTATCTTAAGCGAACCAATCCTGTATACTGTTGCCCATACTGACGTGTTGTGCTTCCCAGTCAGTTGTATTGTTAGTTTCGTTTATCGTCTATTGACGAGCTTTGACTGGCAACGAAGGTCCCGAGACTTACCGTTGACTGGCTCCTTATCGTCTATTGACGGGCTTTGACTGGCAACGAAGGTCTCCGAGACTTACCGTTGACTGGCCCCTTATCGTCTATTGACGAGCTTTGACTGGCAACGAAGGTCCCGAGACTTACCGTTGACTGGCCCCTTATCGTCTATTGACGGGATTTGACTGGCAACGAAGGTCTCCGAGACTTACCGTTGACTGGCCCCTTATCGTCTATTGACGGGCTTTGACTGGCAACGAAGGTCTCCGAGACTTACTGTTGACTGGTCCCTTATAAGCTCCCAAACTTATCGTCTCCTGGTAGGTAACCGTTTACTAGCTTCTAAAGAGCCCCCCCCCCCCAACTTACCGCCCATGGCCAACCATTGACTGGGGACTTGCGACCTCCAATGGCGGGTGAAATGTGCACTACGCTTCCGTCCAGCCTGTACGCTGGATAATTTTTTCCCGCCAGTGCCCATCCTGGTCGTTGTCCGCAGTCTGAATCACAAAGTATTAGCCTTCATCACATTGAAAATTTCTTGCCCGTAACTTAGTCTTAACTATGGCCATTCTATAGTTTGAGTTTATTGCAGAAGGAGTGGTACCAAGGCAGCTGCAAGTCCGACTTGTTAAAAAAAGTTCAGGTTTTGATTGAAAGAAATCAGTGGCTTTCTCAGGGAGCTTCACTGGGGAAAGCTTGAAGCTGATCCAGTCTAAATCTACAGCTCCAACTAGGATTGCAAGAATCTGACCCGATTTAAGTTAAAAAAAAAAACATTGTCTGAAATTCCAATCGGAGAAAAGCAATGCGATAACATACTCAGAATGTCATAAGACCTGTGTATACTAAGAACAAAATAAATAAAAAGATGAAGCGATTAGAAAAATATTCTGCTGGCTTAAACACCTTACCGCCGTGTTTTGCTCACTCAGTGAAAAATGAGAGTATGCACACGTCATTCTGCATCAAGTGCATGTTGCCGGAATTTATATTAAGTAGATCTGATCAGTTTTGAAAGTTTCAGCAAAAAAAAAACATCAAAAGCATAAATTCATGTCATAGCATAAGTGTAATGGTTGTCAATGGAGAACACTCTCCCTTCCTGCACGTAATACTCGTTGTTACTAGGAGCAGCTATCTCAGTACTGTGAAGTACGTACTGGTAGTCGGTATGGGAGCAGCAATCACCCTGCCCTGAACCCAGACTTACTAACTTTACATAGTGTGGTACTTGTCATCTTTTAACTTGCAATACAATTGCAGTGTTCTAAAGTTTCTCTTTACTACAGATACCCTATAGCCGTAGCACATGGTTTGTAAGGTGCAATATCGTACATTTGGCATCGCAAATCTGCCTAATCACAAAACGCGTGACTAGCTTCTCGATTCCTCTGCAGCAACCAGAAACCTATTCTTTCTTTTATTGCACCAGTCGTAATATTCATAATGTACTTAATCAACTTACATATTTCAACTCTGAGACACAATGTGGGCAGGACTTTACATGCGTATATCTATAGTCTGACCATTTTATCAAGGCAGCTCGGCCGTGGTCAAATTCCTCTGTAGATTTGGCAACGCTATGGATAATTCTGAGATCTTGTCTGGCCCATATCTTAGCCCCACCCACTACCTGTATATAGAGAAATCTCAGAAATACCCACAGAATTGGCGCCGCTATATATAGAGGCATCTAACCACGACCGAACTTCCTTGTTAAAATTAATGGTAGGACTATAGTTTGATAAACGTAGGCCCTAAAGTGGAGATTCCTAACGGGCACATCTATCTCGCAGCCGTGAAGTAGAGACTGACGGTGCTCCCATCAACTGACACCAAGCACGACGTGCGCTCTGAACGTAAATGCAATGAAGATACTTACGGTAATCCGGAGGCAGAGGATTACTGACGTCAAGTATCACTCTGACTGGCCGGTGCTCTCGATTTGCTGTAGCTGTGGGTCGTCGGCGCACGGGTTGGGGGCTTGCTGCTGTTTAATGGTAAGGGTAACCGTATCAAAAATATGAAAACGAAAATAGTAGCGTCACAGGACAGAAACCCATTAGGCGAAGAAAGAACTACTGTACTTCGAAAGATAAGACATGTAGCTATCAATTCAAGTTTCCAAATTACAGCGTACAAAGCATGAGGCACCGTCAAATATCAAGGATTTTTTATATGAAATCAAGGAATATAATAATGCCAACGTTCTTCTTTTCAGTTTCTGGTAGAGTTAAAGTAGTTTTGCATAACTATAATAATTATTTTGATGAATTCGTCCCACACAGGCATAAATGGTTCAGTTTGTGTGAATTTGATTGTCAGTACTGCAAGATTGGGAGGGGATATCTCTAGACAAGATGTGCCAAACTATAAGTCACATTTAGAATTCTATCGATATTTACATAACTTCGTAGACAAGGGCTGATACGTCAATTCCTTGTCTCTCGAAGGTTTGAACACACCAACTACCAGCAATTTGTCGCATAGTCGTCTCTGCATCTAACGCTCCATGCAGTTAGTATCATTTCTCTTCAATACTGCACGCCGCAGCTGCTTTTCTTTCAGCATGCTGGGCTCATATTAACTCTCCTACGACCGAATGTATCATTTAATAGAGTTAACATAGAGTTAACTACAAAGAACCTCTCTGAGATCTGTGCAATGTTTTGTGTGAATCCATTTATACAAGTGGACGAAAATTTTATCAAACAAAAATAAGTCTTTACTATCTGGTGCATATAATTTCTTGAGGCAATATTCACACAAATATAGGAGCTCATTTCCATTATAACGTTCTGTAAAACCGATCTAGCGTTGTTCTTTCGACCATGATCTAGCTACGTGGTGTCTCAATAAAATGCAACTAGATGTACTGTTTAGCAAGTAAATAACAGTTGCCATTACAAGCCAGAAGTTTTTTTTAAGTCTGAATCTTCTCCCATGAGTTTCATGCAACTACTTAATCAAATATCTCCAAGACAAAAAACAACAGCAGTGGCAAAGTCGAATGCAGTGTTTGCCACAAGCTTAAAGAACATAAACCCAAATCACCAGGATTGGATGAAGTCCCATCTTGGGTTGCATTATTAGAACAGCTTGTTGCTCTATTGGAGAAATCGGAAGACTGGTTTTGCTGTTGCGTTAGGCTAGACGGCGTTCTTCCAGTTGTTAACGCCGAGGATGGCAAAGGCGTCACTGGAGCTGGAGTCAAAAGTTTTCTTTCGGTCGAGGGACCCAAAGGTGGCAAAGTGGTTTCTTGAGATGCAACTGAAGGTTTCCCTTCCTTCGTGGGACCCAAGGATGGTAAAGAGGTCTCTTGAGATGGAACTGAAGGTTTCCCTTCTTTCGTGGGACCCAAGGATGGTAAAGAGGTCTCTTGAGATGGAACTGAAGGTTTCCCTTCATTCGTGGGACCCAAGTATGGTAAAGAGGTCTCTTGAGATGGAACTGAAGGTTTCCCTTCATTCGTGGGACCCAAGGATGCTAAAGAGGTCTCTTGAGATGGAACTGAAGGTTTCTCTCCATTCGAGGGATTCAAGGTTGGTAAAGGCCCCTGAGAGGATGTACCCAAGGGTGGCAACGGTGTCTGTTGAAGTGAAACTGAAGTTTTTTCTCCAGTAGTAGTACTTGTGAGAGATGTAGGTTTGTTTGTAGAGGAGAGCAGAGGCCTTCTTGTAAGGGCTGGCCGCTCGCTAGGCATCGGAGCAGGTTGCGGAAGACCCAAAGGCGGTTGTACCGCTTCATCTGCAATGTTATTAAATCTATTCAAGCAATTGCCCATCTTGAGTAAACGAGAAGGCAAAATATAAAAATATCGTATGTCAAGTCGTGATTCGTTGCTAAATGACGATTTTGTATTTGATGAAAACGGCGTATATTATTTTTGGAAAAACTGTGACTGTTCAGAAAAAATTCACATTTGGCGGTACTCAATGTCAGCAATTCCTTATTTCCAGCTGCCTCGCTTGGTGCCGCTTTTGGAAGCCTTACGATAAGTGGTCCTGACCCATTTGAGGTAGGTAGGCTTCCTAGTCAGCGGCCCTTTTAGTAGCCTTTAAGGTCAGCGGACGCGCTGCCTTTTCAGTTATGATCATAATATCTAATTTTAGCTTCCAACGGGACTCATATCTTTTTTCGATTCTTTTCGTAGTAATTATCGGACTTTTTTTTTTTAAAGAGTTCATGGCTGAAGATATTTTGCTCGAAGACGTCACAGCATCTGACGGGCGTCTAATAAAAAAAGAGCTCCAGGACGCGGAGAGCTAGAGACATAAAAATTTGCTGTCACAGAGCCACCTCCAGCTCTGGACATTCTGCTTATGCAAGCAAAGCTGCTAAAACTGAACGCGAACAAATCGTGCTGCACTTCACTCAATGAAACCCATTTTGAACGCAAAGAGAATTTGTGGAGGTAAAACAAATTATAATTTTCTTATGGTGTTAACATCCAACTACGTTAGGCAGCAACATTGGTTTAGCCATACCGAATCGTGCTACAGTTTCACTCTACGAGACATAAATAACTTTTTAAAAGTTAAAAAAATCGATTTAGAGGTACCGCCTGAAACAAAATTCCCCTGGGCAAAGCCAAAGGATCTCTCTGAAATTCCAGGTAAGTTAAGCGTTGTTGGCTTAGCTTAACTACGCCTCCATTTAAACAGCGTTGCTGTGTGGCTATATTGCCAAGGGTGAATGGAAATTGGTGAGTCGTAAGGTGACTTCCGCTAAAAAAAAGGAAGAAATAGTCTGCTACTATTATGTTATAAATTGAAGTACCTAAAACTTTGGTTTTATTTCTTTCTTCGTAGACTGTTGAAGTGAAAAACTCATACTGACACACACTTCTGAAAAATCCATAACATTATCTCGAATTTCTTTATTTTTCATTCACTCATCGCAGTGTATGTAGAAAGGCAATAGACAACTACAGACAACACGATACTGGACTGCCTAATCCAATTTCCATATGAGGTTGATGGTAATTTGATTAAATTCCGATAAATTATTTTCCAGTCAACAAAGCGACTTTAAACAAAAAGTAGGCTACATTGCTCTCGGTGATACAAGAACAGTGTTTATCAGTATGAAACACAAATTCATTGCTACATAACAACTGTGAACGCGTCGATAGTTTAATCTTAGAACACCAAATTGGTATAAAATTGGCTAGAATATTTGCAAGTTACCATTGGCCAGTGCTCATGCATACGGGCTTCTTTCCTATAAATGCTAGTCTTGTGTCTTCCAGAATAATTTCTGTTTTTTTTTTGGGGGGGGGGAGGAAACGTAGCTTTAATATTTTCAGTATCACAAATGCAAAAATTAAAGATATTTTTTTCAAAGAAAATATATTTCGTAGTATTAATGTCCCGGTAGTCAAGTTTTCGATTCATCGTGAATCATCATTAGGAGTTTTGCTCTTCGAGTATTTTTGAAACTGTTGGAGTAAAGGCTATCTTGGACGTATCATACATACCAGAGTTAAAAACGGTTTTCAATTTAAAATAAGAAGTTCCATTGAGCTAGCATGATCATTAAGAGTACTGAATTGCTCGTGAATATAGATCGTTTCTAACAATTTCCATTGCGTTTGACGACATGATGTTAAAATTTTGAAATTATCGTTTTAGATTCTATGATCAGTATCAAGAAAATAGTCAAAAATTCTACTATTGCAATTAGCGACATGTTGCCCAGTTCGAAAGAAATACCTTGATGTTAAGACATTCTCACTTTCATTTGCTTCCTCGTCTCACCTATGTAGGAGGCAGAACACTGTCCGCACTGATACTTGTAAATAACAGAAGAAGCAAGCGAAAGCGGCAGTTTGTCTTTAAATTTAAAAAAGGAGCCTATAGTTCTACATGGTTTCAATGCTACTCGAAGCTGAATTTGCTGATAAAACGTTTTTGAGAGTAAAGTAACTTTCGTTTTAAGATTATAACTTTCAAAACCAAAAAATGGTTAGCTTATATACAGTACACGATTTTAGGTTCAACTGACGGAATAGGCGAAGAACAATTATAAATTTGGCTGAGAGTTTTCGAAAAGTACTTTGAATAAGCTTCACCGGAAAAGAATTTTGCATAAAGAATTTTTTTAGTCGTTGAAGTTCGAAACTGAAGATGGACAAAAGAATCGTATTTTAAACCTAGTCCTGTGAATGTTTTTTCTTAAATACCGAAGTAGTTAAATACCATTATTTTTATCAATTGTTACATCAAGAAAATTTAGCCTTCCATTAATTTTGGTTTCACTTGTAAATTTAATACATGGATGTTTGGAGTTCAAGTATTCAAGAAATCTTGGAACATGAGAGAAATCACTGAATATGAGAAACGTGTCGTCAACATAACGGCGATAAAATTTTGGTTTAAAATCTAAGGGACAAATTTGAAGCCAGATATTCTCATGAAAACAAAGGAAAACGTTTGCAAGTGTCGGGCCTAAAGGATTGCCCATGGCAACGCCATCAATCTTAGAAAACAATTTTCCAGAAAAAACAAACAGCACATTTTTCACTGCACATCTGAAAAACTTGGACTAGAAACGAGGCATCGTCTTTTCTCATCTACAATCTCTGACATACTGGTTTGATTTTATATATCTTCGAATGTATATTCGTTCAACTAACTTAGCTAAAATTTCTGTTTTGTTTCAGGAGCTATGTTGACTTGAACATTTTATATCGAGGTTTTATCAATTTGCCAAAAGCTTTCCTTGCTAGAAGTGGACTATCAGGTAACGAGTCGCCTATCAGGCAATATATATGAAAACATTGATGCTCGTAAGTATTACTTATTCTCTATTTACGCTGACACAGTCGATTCCGCTTAATGCGTCCACGTTGGGACCAGCTGATTTGACCATTACAGTATAACCAGCTGGTCACTGACAGCAAGAACTTTAGGTACCTAAGTTTGTGCTGAAATCTATACTATAATAAGAGAGCTGTCTATCCGAAGCCTTCCAACAGCCGCATCCAGGATACGAACCTGAAACGGCTTATTAATTACTATCGGCCTGGGCTCGAGGCCTAAAGTGGCGCTGGGGGACTCTGAGGACTTATAAATATTGTGTTACTGTGAACTTTTGCGATGGCATGGTAAGGTGTAATAAAATATAGCTATGTATTTCTATGACTAATTCATTAAAAAATGAGTTGCTCTTGGTCTAGTATTGTTAATTAATAAGCACCTGTTTGTAATTGCGGAAGTGAATTTGCAAATAGCAGACAGTTCATGATTCGAATTCTGAATCGAGGCGATGTTAACGCCACCCGTAGGTAGTAAGAGCAACAGTCTCGAAGATTTAAAGAATTAAACATACAATAGCTGGCATACTTTAAGTTATAAATGTCTCCCTATACAAAATAGCATAACACAATTAAACATAATTTCATTTTGAATGTTTTGCGCTTTGATTCTAAAATTATATAAAGTGTTAATGATCATGTATTGTGCAGCGTAAGCGCAGCGTCGTCCACAACAAACATAGCGTGTGTTTCGGTCCCAGCTATGTTCGGTCCTATTAAGCGAAATCAACTGCATTAGATTAGATTCGATAGTCGGTAGTAGACGGACCTACAAACCCATTCCCAAAGAGACACCGGAACTTAGGTCCCGGCCCTATATGAGCTATTGTCATTATATCAGTGTGATATATAATACGTGTAATAGATGGCTGAGGAAAAAGTAGAAAAAAAGGGGAAGAATCGCAGCCAGAGAGACGATCATGCACGGTCATGTGTATTGCTACACACGTAGCCGTCAAAATAAGCCAACGACGATTTATTGCATCAGTCTCAGTTCCCGTACCCTTCACAATGTTCCACTGTTGCTCTTATCACTAGAATGCAAGCATTTCGTAAATTAAAACTATTCTAAAACTACACGCAGCATACAGGTGTAACTGTTGATTCTGTGTCTTACAATAGCCTAGCTAACATATGTATAATTTCTCTGTATATTCTCTGATATTCTAGCTGCGTGTTTGCGACCTCCATCGAGCAAATACCTTCATTCGATCACACCGTCTTTCAATGTGCCTCGTTTCCAGGCTTTTCACTGGAAAGCTTCACAGGCCATTTACTATATGTCGAATAGGAATTGATTTACGAATGTTCTATCAGATCTGACTCCGAGCAAGACTTACAGTGTTCTACAGTTAATCTTTCTAAAGACCGGTGTCCACATGGCAACATTCGTTGGCGGTAGCAGTCTAGGGCCAACTCAACTCATCAGTTAACGTTGCCGGGCTCTGCTTTTAGCTGGCGCAAAATAAAACTGTATAAAGAAACAGTAGTTGAAAATTTCAGCCGTTACTGCAACTTTTACACCATAGTACGTGCCAATGGCAAATTTTTAACCATCGCTCTCACTGATGAGCAGTTTAATTCCACAACGATTGGTGTTTTCATAATTAGAGCAAAATTGTCATAAAACCCATGCTGAAGTTACGGCCACGTCTTCGCAGCCGGATTAGCTGAGTTGGCTCTAGGCTACGAGCGGCACCGAAAGTTGCTACATGCATAAGCGGGCTTCCGTCTCAAGCAGCATTAAGAGATGCATATGGATTTAGAGGATGGTAGTGGTGATATCTTAATAGCCAAAGCGGCTGTTAATCTAACAACGGTCGCTAGTTAATGAGTGTAAAAGTATTCGCAACCTACAAGTCCTCGGCATTTTATTGCACTTCTTATGAGTCTGCTGCCTGCTCCTTATTTCAACGAATGCTCATTCAAACACGGGTCACGTACGCTGTCTACTAAAGGGGAGAGCCGGTGGAACGAGGCTCACCCGTACACGTACATTACTTGCTGTGTATGCACAGTTGCATCAAACAGGTACTGTACCTGTGCAGCACACGATGGCGTTTACCCCCTCGAATCTACACACTGATGGCCGCTTCAGGCCGATGGTCATATAAATTTGCAGAGCCGATGGACATTCGGTGAGCGGACAACAGATGCCCCTGCGGGGCACTCTGCTGCTGGCCGTGTCCACGCAGGGATCTCCTGTGCGCAGCACACGAGCGTCGGGGAACACTATGGCATCTGTTGAAAAAAAAAGAGATGTGGCCATTCCAAAACATTAGTCTACATAAAACATTTATTGCCTGCATTTAGGAATTAAAAATCTATTGGATACCGACTTATAGCTGCATATAGCATACATGAAACTTCTACTGTATATATGCTCGCCATTGACAACCCTGTAGGAGTAGCATTGTCGGAAACAACACCATATATGTGCTCTCAGAGGTCGTCCTGCCTAAGTGACACTGATGCAACACGGCACCAGGGAGAGCGTGTGATTATTTGAACATGGGATCTGACTAAAAAAATTCGAAAATTTAAAATTAGAAAGTAAAATTGCTGAAATGCAGCTAGTAGAATTCCAGAATCTGCTCGCTGACGAGAACAATTTTCCTAAACATTTATTATTGAAATTTTCATTAACGCTAAAGCGTTGTAAGTCTTACTGCTGTGTCGATAGTGTTATCGAAAAGCCACAGTTTTGACCAGGGCTTAACAATAACTAGTTAACAGAAAGTTTTTGCAGTTAAAATAGTCGTAGTTCTTAGACACTAACAAATGCTCAACCCTAATAGAATTCGGGGTCGCCGCAGGTTCGTCCAGAAGCTGTGTTACGATTTTAGCTTCTGTGAAGGCCCTGATTTTTGGTTATGAGTGCAGGAAGGAAATAGAATATTGAAATATACAGTAGATGGTTTTTACCTCCGGCAAGGAGGCTGTGTTTTCATCGGGTTTGTCTGTCTGTTATTCTGTCTGTCACCAAGATAACTCAAAAAGCAATGGACGGATTTGACGAAATTTACAGATATTGTTTTTAGTATGTCAGGAGGAACAGGTGATTAACTTTTGGTGAAGATCAGTTCATAGGTTTGTGTGTTTTTCTGCCTCATTTTTCCGAAAGCCGAAGCTAACTCAAATGTTTTGGACAGACTTTCGTGAAATTTACATGAGTTGTTAGGTATATTACGAAACGTAAAACCAAATTGAACTAGCACGAGTAAAAGTTATTTAGAGCCAATGAAGCATGGTACTCTGGAGCTATTCCTTCACTGTAAAAACCAAGAGGATACAGTGTTTTAAGGGCAGAATTGGGCACGACCTAATTAACTGCAGCATTTTTTATACGCGGCAATCCGTGCCCTGCAGCCATTTTAGGATGCTCTAACACAGCCAGCTGTCATAAGCCTTATGTTATATAGGCTTTTCAGTGAGCAACGTTTCTAGTTATTACTTCAATGAATGATTTATCTAACCAGTTGGATTAATGGAATAAAAGTTCCCATAACTATTTTCTGTTATCACGAGGCATTATTAGCTAAAAGAGGGCACATAATGGTGAAGGAAACTAGATTGCCGCCCCATTCTCAGAAAGTAGCTGACACTCGCGCTCTTGGCCTCTAAGAGCTATTACCAGTATGTCAAATTCATGTAGACATCTAAGGCAGAAAAGAGAAAAAAAGACGAAACTTAGCCATGGAGTTGATCGTGCAAGTACGATTAATTGCTGCACATCCGCAGAGCTCGGCGACATTAAGTTAGTTGGGTCATGAAATACAATGGATTACTCTTGGAGGAGTTCGCAGCTGTGGACAACCGACAACTTCAGAGGGGAGTCTTTTTCTAATGCTCATTCTGAAGTACGGAAAAAACTGTTGGCTTAGAGTAGTTCTTTGATCATTATGTTTAAGTTTTTGACCGTTGTTTCGCAGGCGATGATTAACACCTCTGTCAAAAAGTTTTATTGCAGGCATTTCGTTGATCCCCATTCTAGTACTTGAATGCCACAAATATTTGTCTGCTGAATCGTTTTTGATCGAGATTGATGAGTCTCATTTCATGTAGAACACTCCTCTGGTCTCTGGCCTGTTTCACAGCTGAAGTCTCTCTGTGTTAGACTGTTTCCATTTTATCGATATCTTTGCACTGAAGAAGTAACCAGAATTGAACAGTAAGTTTTACTAGTACTAGTGCTTCAAAAGAATGATGTCCTTGGATTTGTCCTCAACTAGCCTGATAATGAATCTCAGTATTCCCCTTCTCATGTTGGTGCTGTTGTCAACTTGCCAACTGTGTCGTAACCTGTTTGTGGTAGTTATTCCCTCCCCCCTCCAAGTCACGTTGTTGATTGACAGCCACTAATTCTATCCCGTTTATTTCCAGTCGGGCTGAGGAGTTCACCGGCCCCATGTGTATTACTGAACGTATGTCGACATTACAACTCATCTGCCACGCTGCGGTTTATTCCATGAGGCGGTCCAGGTCTGTTTGGAGCTCAGTTCACTCCTTGGCAGGATGGAAATTTACTGATTTGCTGCTGCTGTTAAAATAAAAAATCATTGATGTAAATTTTGATCAATAGTGAGCCAAGACCGATCTTTGTTGGCCTGAGGACGGCCGAAAGACCTCTGACCACCATTCTTACAAAAATGTTCCAAGTCAAGCGACGCTATAAATAAGATACAGGCTCTGTGTTCTTGAACAATGTTGTCTCTAAACATTACTTACATTACTTGTTTAAGTATTTATTGTCATCGGGAAGATTAACTTTCTATAATTATATACAGTGACGACTCGTGCTCTACGTAAGGGTGGGGCCCCTCGGCTTTTATTTGGAAGCCTATCTGAGGGACAGGTTCTTTTCTATGCAGAATGCAGGTCTTAAATTCTTAAAAAGGTTATTATGTCAGATTTATTCTTTTGTTTGTATTTTTATACGCTTCTATTCAATCTATTGGTGGTGCCGGTCCCTCTGGCCCCAATGGACGAGCTGTCACTGATAATACGTGCATATAAATATTATGCCTACATATTCTGTTGTGGTACAGTGTCGGCGTGGTAAATTGGAAGTTCTCAGTTATTCGAGTTTCTGACGTAACTCTTTATATTTACTTCAGTTAAACACGAGATGGATTATGACTCGTCGATCAAGATAATGCTAGCTGTTATTGGGGCCGAGAACTGTGTCCATATATATCTATAACTATAATTATCCTGTCACAAGATTCGATTTACTCACTCTGTGTTGCTGACAGCGATGACTCGGTCTCAAGGGCCCGGAGCAACAGAAGGACGTACCACTTGCTGATGCACCACATCCTGCCACTTCCAGCTCCGGACTGGCTCGGAAAGTAACCGGAGCCTTCTAATTATAAAAAAAAATTGTAGGGAAGGCACAACCCAGGGTCACAGTGCCTAGCTACTTGTAATGAAAAAATGTCTAATTTGGTTAGAGGCAGCGGAATCGTAAAATTTACGTCAAGTGTCGCCTGCAGCAAATTGATATGCTGGACGGCACGTCTCCCGGCGGTTCATGACCTGCAAGTTGAGTGTCCAACTCGGAGTCAGTCTGGGCTTCCTCGAGGGGAATCCCNCGGAATCGTAAAATTTACGTCAAGTGTCGCCTGCAGCAAATTGATATGCTGGACGGCACGTCTCCCGGCGGTTCATGACCTGCAAGTTGAGTGTCCAACTCGGAGTCAGTCTGGGCTTCCTCGAGGGGAATCCCAGAACCTCAGGGAGCATATTTGCTACTTTTATAGGATTGAATGTGTCAGTAGTTGATTTGTTACGCCATTGACAATTGATTATAGTGGTTATTGCCATTTCGTGTGGATTCTAGTCTAAGGGGCTCACAGTATGAAAAAGGGGCAAGTTGTTCTGGTTTAGCACCTAAATGGTTGAACGATCTGGTTTAAGCGCTCGTGACTATACGCACGCTATTGAATACGAGGTACCGCGGCAACCACGTAACCTCTGTAGTACAGCATGTTGGGCCATATTGTGGTGCGTAAGAAAACGCAAGAATTAATGGACGACTGTTGGGAGTCGTTAGAGCGCACTGTGCTTTATTATCCTGAATAGCGATGTTTAGCTCTTCCAGTGAACCAGTTTTAAGCTCGGCGATGGCATTCAAAGATTAAGAAACAGTTAAAACAAATTTACCCCTATCTCAAGTTTAACGTTCAACTGTGAACAGCTCTATATTTCCAAAGATGCTATGAACTGTACTAATTTACAATAGAAAAAGCATATACTGGACCAAAATCAATGTTCTGTCCAATCTGTGACTGAAGGTATTTCGGTGCTACACGCAGCTTATGTCAGTGATACAAACAACGGAATTTGCACGGCAGGTCAAGCCGCCGATCCAATTTCTCTGCCCCAAGTCTATCTCTGGTTCAAGTGTCTCATCACCAAATTAAACTGGGCATTTGCGGCCCCACTCTCAGGCCCTGCCATCAGAACAGAGATCTCAAGCTCTGGGGCTACCATTTATTCAACAGGGCCGCAGGGCCGAGGTCGTAATTAAATACTGCGACAGACCACCCTAGACAGATTAGAAAAAATTGCCGTGGACTGATTTCCACCCGATTTCTCGGTTGACAGTTGAACTAAATCGTAGGAACGTATATTCAAAGGCACCGATTTTGGCGCGCTATATAAATAGAAACACTGGACATCTTAGTCATGTCTGTCGAATTATGTTACTAAATATAGCTGAGATATCAATTATAGGATTATTCTAGCACCAAAGCTTCGTAAAATGAATTTCTAAATAGTTCCATACAAATTATTGAAATTTTATTCGTTCTAGACGAATAAATTTTTACTTGAGATACATTTTATAGATTCATGACGGGTAATATAGACCTCGGGTTGAAGGAGGTGGAAAACGTGGTGAATTTGGAACAAGAGGTGTCGAACGAAACAGAAAAACTCAGACGCAGTATTTTCTTTTCGATGTTATATCTAACGCTATATTTTCCGTTAAACTCATTTGGGCTTCTCAGATTTTAGCTGCTTTAAATAATAAAATTTTTAAAGTTAGAAGAAAAAGCAGGACTATAACTTCAACAGCTTTAAGGTGAGAAGGGGCCGCGGCAAAAGGGCTGTTGGCTGATAAGCCTCTAAATAAAAGCTCGGCCAGCTCTGTCTCACATCGTTAAGAAATTGCACGGGACTGTGAGTCGCGGCAACAACTTTTATACCAGTGTAGAAGTTTGGATTACACTCAGATGGTGTTTAGCTATCTCAGTTTTTTTTTTTTTTTTTTTTGCGGGGGTCAAATGATTTGTAAGGATGGCGTTTAGCTCTACTGACGCTATAGTCCAGTTTGCTATATCTATAAATCTCAGCAGCGGAACTGTACACATGCAGTTTATACTACGACAATCGCAACGTAATTCCATGCAGTATAATAAATACATGGAAATACAAGCACACAACTATATAGGTATACAACGCGGTCTGTTGTATAG
>LQNS02278091.1:4349301-4396749 GCA_001587735.2 Parhyale hawaiensis | reverse complement strand
ATATCTATAAATCTCAGCAGCGGAACTGTACACATGCAGTTTATACTACGACAATCGCAACGTAATTCCATGCAGTATAATAAATACATGGAAATACAAGCACACAACTATATAGGTATACAACGCGGTCTGTTGTATAGTGAAATAATTCAAATTTGCTACCCTATGGTCTTTCAAAAGAGCAAATTGCGTTAACCGTTTATTTAAATGAAGATAATTCATCAATCTGACCCCAGTGTTGAATTAAACGCCTAATACTCTACTTGGTATTTAGTAATTTAGCTACAGTAACATGCAGGCATATTTGTTACGTTGGTATGACAAGACGCAGTTATTTCTTTCACCAGAAGTTGCACCACAGAAGGAAACTTTTGGATTCCCCGTCCACCTCGCCTGATGCAATCCTTGACCTTGCCGGCACGTTGAGGACTTCCGTAGCCGCGGGGATCGTCGGTGTCAAGTTTTCTCGTTTGAATAAACTCGGTGCTCACTTAAAAACCTTCCTTGGCACTAGCAGCCTACAGCCTACTAAACTAATCCGACTGCGTAATAGTGGCCGTGACTTCAGCGTAATGTCTAAGATCATCGTACTCCAATTCTTAAAATACAAATTTTTGTGGTTTTAAACTGCTTATAATTAAGACCGATAGTTGGAAGTTCACCGCTGGCATTAGCATTGGTACAAAACTTGCAGTAGCGGCTGAGATTTTCAACAATTTCTTATGTCGTTAAATTGTGAGCAAGCTGAAGCCGATCGAGCGGTGGCAACGTAAACGGATTAGTTGAGTTCCTCTACGCTGGTAGCGTAAACGAAAATTGTCAAGTGAGCACCGGGCTTTATTCATGCAAGTGTGCTACTTTGTCACAGTTCTCTCAAAATTGAACGGTATTGATTGAACTGGTGCTAGATAAGTGAATTTCTGAAGAGGCTCGGTGCTGGCAGGTGTAGGAGAATTTCTGAAGAGGCTCGGTGCTGGCAGGTGTAGGAGAATTTCTGAAGAGGCTCGGTGCTGGCAGGTGTAGGAGAATTTCTGAAGATGCTCGGTGCTGGCAGGTGTAGGAGAATTTCTGAAGATGCTCGGTGCTGGCAGGTGTAGGAGAATTTCTGAAGAGGCTCGGTGCTGGCAGGTGTAGGAGAATTTCTGAAGATGCTCGGTGCTGGCAGGTGTAGGAGAATTTCTGAAGAGGCTCGGTGCTGGCAGGTGTAAGAGAACTAAAAACACCTAACAAATGAGTGAGATGTGCTGACGGGTCAGCGGTTGTGCTAAATTTACTTCTGCTAAGACTGAGACGGAGCTAAATTTAGATTTAAAGCCACGATGTCAGCGGTTGAACAGATCACTTAAAGTCCTACTACACCGGCGAAGTAAGATCTTCGAACAGAAAACAAAACCTAGGCAAAATATTTTCCAAATATTGCAAGACTTTGTACGAGCCAGCCCTATCTTATCGAACGTTCCAGATGACGACAGATAATTAAGACGTTTCAAGCATAGCATTCTGGCTGAAACTACGGTCACAGAGTAAACGAAAACTGCGTCTCTTTGATGGACATAGCTATTTACTGCAAGTATTTACGAGAATTAGAATGACAGAAAAAAAACATCAACTGAAATGTTGGTGAGGTAACATTTGCTGTTTAGGGAGTCCACTACGTGCAGGGACCAAACTGTTTGCAGAGCTGCGATAAAATGAGCTCCCTGCCGAACACACTTCCGTGCTTACCGAGTAGTGTTCAGCTGTGTAAATTCTCCTTCTGATCTTACTACTTCTACTACAGTAAATTGGCTTAGCAAAAACATAACGAAAAACGTGATCACAGTTAAGAATGCTGACAGGAACGTAGAGCGAAATACCGGCATATAGGGGGAGAGCAAAGTATTAATGGCGGTGGTACCAGGAAATTAATATTGGTGGGGTTAGGGAGAGGGAGGGAGGATGGGGTGGGTGGGTAGGTAGGTGCTGTAGTCAAAAATCAAATGCTGTGTGGCTGCCCATTACATGCAAGCACTCATACCGGGCATGTATGTTACACTGAAGTAATATGGGGGAATGGCTCCTTATTGGGGACCCCCCTTTAGCAAAGTATCAATTGATAATGGAAACGTATCTGATAATCGCATACAGAGAATCCTAATAGTGAGTATTGATTGTGAGATTTAGATATACCAGTATACTTGTGGTGTGCATTCATTAGTTGCTTTAGGCGTTTATGAATAAGAGTAAAACTGCATACCATACAGTGTGTTCCGCCCTCATATAATTATATGAAATGATATCGATACCATATCATTTTTCTCGTCCTTGGTCAAGATTCTTAACTGAAACCTAGAGGCTGCTGTTCACCCTCCTACATGTTCGAAAGTTGAGTTCAAGTGTGAGAACAAATCAGAGTTGTTAATTAACGTTCATCTTTCGAGTTGATGCCGTAACGTGCACTTCGTACCCCGGCCATTACCAGGAAAGCGTTAGAGTGGCTAAAAAGGTTCATCCCCGCTGACGTTAAAAATCTCATTATTCAATCCATTGATGAGTTGGAATTAGGAATCACGTACGAGTGACAGAAAAGAGACATACTAAGTGAGAGGAGATTTTTAGTGCAATTAGGTTAGATTTAGTGTGGTAAGGTGACAGATGGGTTCATCGATCTCAGAGTAGCGATTGAGATGTGAATGACAAAGTGCGCTCCGAACGGACATGCACAGTCAGCATCCCGGAAATCAAGCTGCACCTCAATCACCTCATCCACACCAATCGGTGGATAACGGCGAATGCAATGCTTATAGAGTTAGATGTGGGTGTCAACTCTGGCGCTACATTGAAACGTTCACCAAGCTGAACAGCCTTGGCAGGCGCTGAGTTTTACGATCGAGGCATCAAGGCTCTTGATCATCGCTGGCAAAAGTCCATTGAAAATGGTGGTAGCTACATAGAAAAGTAAATTCTGAAGCAGAGAAAGGCATTCGTTTTAATGACGCCACTTCCATCATCCTATTTCTTCAACTCTTTGCGTTTAAAAAAAAAAATAGGAGGCATTACTTTTGGAACGACCGTTGTAGTATATAGGGCACGTTCCATTGGGCGACAAAATTAGACTTTCTAGATTTGACTTGTCAGAAATTTCAGACAGGTCTGCTAACTTCGATTAGCTGAATTGAATTTCAGGCATTGACCTTGAATCGGCTGTACATGCGCAATCTTTTTCCGCAAAATGGAATTTGTAGTCGTCTCAACTTGAACACAGTGTTTCAAAGTTACGAAACCAAAGCTTCTGTTCTGTATCCTCTTCTTCTGACAAGACAAGTCTTCATGGCTTAATTTCGGCTCTCAATTGAATATGCCCTTGACCATGCACTGATTGTTAGTTGCTTCGTTGATGGTCTCTTCGCCTGCTGCTTCAGGCGTAGACAAACTTCAGAGGAATATTCTGCCTAAATTGGCTCCTAAATCATGCCAAAGCCAATCCAAGGGAGCGTTCGACTGGGCAGCAACATTGAGCCTTTGAGGCTTAATTCTTCAGAATGGCCCCCCGGGCTTCGACTTGGCGAGTCAAGTTGCTGGGATTGACTCGAAGTTGATTACCTGCGAGACTTCCACGAGCTCGGTCTTACACCGCAACATGGAGACTTTAGTCGGCGCGACATAATTGTGCTGCTTCAAGCGCATGCAACACAGTTCAGAGCTAAAGTTTCTGTCAGTATTTCTGGACAAGTCAAGTGGGCTTGGCTTAGATCGACTTTGGACATGCCACATGTTCGATTGGGTCACCAAAGTCTATTAAGCCAAGCCTACTTGACTTCCCTTGCTTGCTCGGAAATGTAGGCTGAAACTTTGGCCTCGTCACAATGAATCGTGTTGTATTGGCTGAAAGCGGCCCGATTGGGTTTAGTCAATAGAAATATCCATTTACGGGTAAAGACTCTACTTATAGAAGTGTCACAGCTACCTGATTATCGGTCAACGCCTTAAACACGAATCAACAATTCGAAGCCAAGGCACCTGCTTAAAGATTTGCACAAGTGAAGCATCAAAAGCTTACTTCGTTGCCCAATCGCAGGCGCTCTTTGACGACCAACTCTAACGTGCTCCAAGTTTTCAAAGCTCGACTTCAATTTTGGGAGCCTGAGCTATGCCACTTCGTAATTGTGTTGCTAGTGTTTACAAGCTGGCCGACTGCATTGAGCCAGCTAGAAGCTTCATTACGCAGAGAAGATTTTTTCTTTTTTCTTTTTTTTTAAGAACCGAAGGTAAACGATGAAGAGCCAACGCATGAAACTCAATTGAACAGGTCAGAGCCAGTGCTCCTGTTTAAAGTTCCGGGCACGATAAATTTCGAACGCATTTTGATTTCGCCGCCCAAGCAAGTCAAGCGGACTTAGCGTAGGCCGACTTTGGATGCGTTCGTTCAAGTCGATTCCTGCCAGGCCCGCTTGACTGGACTTGTCCGGGATTCAAACAGAAACTTCAGCTTCATCCTTTTTAACCGCGTAGCAGGTGCTGGGAGCAGCCCGACTATGTTGAACCGACACAAATTTTCTTTTCACGGAGTAAGGCTAAGGTCAGGGAAGTCACCCACGTAACTGATCAAGAACCAGCGACTGACATTTGAATTAACTAGTCGAGCCAGGATACCTATCTGAAGATCTCACAATTCAAGCCTCTGACGCTTAATTTTTCTATCCAATCGCACGTGCCCTTAATGTGGGTACTACTCTACTGCAAAGTTGCAGCAGTGAACTAGTCCTGCCGCGTTCTGCTTTTCTTTTTCTTGCCTTGGACGACCCTGTCTCCTCTCTTGTGATTGCTCAATAGATAGACGGTATTGACGGAGATCGGAAGTTAAGAAAAAGCTACGCTACAGCAAAGGAGCGCTGGATGAAAGAAACCAAGGAGCTTAATTGACTGTGGTGGCCACTGGTAGCTTCAGTAACTGGGCTTAGACTGTGGTGGCCACTGGTAGCTTCAGTAACTGGGCCCCAGACTGTGGTGGCCACTGGTAGCTTCGATCAGTAACTGGGCCCCAGACTGTGGTGGCCACTGGTGGCTTCAGTAACTGGGCCCCAGACTGTGGTGGCCACTGGCAGCTTCAGTAACTGGGCCCCAGACTGTGGTGGCCACTGGTAGCTTCAGTAACTGGGTCCCAGACGGTGATGGCCACTGGTAGCTTCAGTAACTTGGTCCCAGACTGTGGTGGCCACTGGTAGCTTCAGTAACTGGGCCCCAGACTATGGTGGCCACTGGTAGCTTCAGTAACTTGGCCCCAGACTGTGGTGGCCACTGGTAGCTTCAGTAACTTGGCCCCAGACTGTGGTGGCCACTGGTAGCTTCAGTAACTGGGCCCCAGACTGTGGTGGAAACTGGTAGCTTCAGTAACTGGGCCCCAGACTGTGGTGGCCACTGGTAGCTTCAGTAACTGGGCCCCAGACTGTGGTAGCCACTGGTAGCTTCAGTAACTGGGCCCCAGACTGTGGTCCGGTGACCATCGAAGTCATTGACCCGGGGTCTGACTGGTGGCCACTGGTAGCTTCAGTAACTGGGCCCCAGACTGTGGTGGCCACTGGTAGCTTCAGTAACTGGGCCCCAGACTGTGGTGGCCAATGGTAGCTTCAGTA
Source organism: Parhyale hawaiensis (assembly GCA_001587735.2). Taxonomy (NCBI): domain Eukaryota; kingdom Metazoa; phylum Arthropoda; class Malacostraca; order Amphipoda; family Hyalidae; genus Parhyale; species Parhyale hawaiensis. Next base: position 4,391,137 of record LQNS02278091.1, on the reverse strand, counting down.
ACTTGGCCCCAGACTGTGGTGGCCACTGGTAGCTTCAGTAACTTGGCCATAGACTGTGGTGGCCACTGGTAGCTTCAGTAACTGGGCCCCAGACTGTGGTAGCCACTGGTAGCTTCAGTAACTGGGCCCCAGACTGTGGTGGCCACTGGTAGCTTCAGTAACTGGGCCCCAGATTAACTAATGTTACAACATTAGAGAACTCCCTGTCTTCTAACTTACAACATTTCAGCATTCCAAGAAAAACTCGACAATGAGCTCCACAGCCCCGGCCGAAGGTCACGGAGATAGCTCGCTGCATTAGCCTCTCACAGTCTCACTCACCAAGAGGGGCTCCAGCGCCGCAAGTGAACATACAACAGGAGCCTGTGAGACACAATAAGGGCCGCCAGGCTTCACAAGTTTGCAAATCTCGGCCTTTGTCAGCACGTCGATGACTACAGTTTATCGTAGGCAAAGAAAACAAGGGTTTCAACGATGTAATGAATTTTAAACCGTCATTTATGACGGCATGGGCTACTACTAAACTAATAAAAAGATAAATGAAACATAGAAACGTATAAATACACAGTGGTTCTTACTGTTGGGTTTGATGGCAATAGCTTTGCAGTTCACTGCCAGTAATCTACATAATATAATGACACATTACTTTAACTAAAACTTTCAGTCATGAATTAACTTGCTTTTTTTCGTAGTAAGGGCATTATTTGAAATGGTGTACATCGACTAGCATATAGATAGGTACAGGGTTAACTCTGCAGTACGGCACTGATTCGATCGTACCGAATTGCTGCCTAGTGCATGAATGATAGGGATATGCGGTTGCAGAAAGTAATATTTATCATTATTAGCTAGAAGAGCAAGAAAAGTTTTAGGGAAAATACGGTAGTATAGTGTAGCAGTCGCGACATTTACAAAATCTTAATTTGAGGAAGAAAAATCATGAAACGGCTGTCGGACAGGATCGAGGGCAATGAATTTACATTCCCGGCCTTGAATGTGTTCTACCAAATGCAGTAGAATGTTCTCTGCCTAACTAACATGAAAATATCAAACAGGTACTATGGCTAATAGGTGAGACACCAATTGGAAAATAGTTTATATAAACTATTTTCCAATTAAAGTAAGAACTCTCAACAGAAGCAAAGCATTCGTCATGATAAAAATCTTTAATAAAATTTCATCAATGCAGGTCATCTATAGGTCTAAAAGATGGTCTTTAATTATTCGTGATAATAGATTCTGCGTTTAGCCCATGCTAATGAATGTGCGTTAATTTTTGTTAGTATATGAATTTCATGTTTGACCTTGAGCAGTCTGTTTTTTATGAGACTTTGCCATGACAGTTAAAACTTATTTTATTGAAGTTTTATCAATAGGTGGAGGGACAATTGTGCAAGAGTGTGGACCGTCATGTAGAGTGCAGCCTATGGCTCTGCATTCCAGAAATCTACCATCCAAGATGATTTACTGAGTACTTCATATTGTTACGAAATACATGTAGCTGTAAATATTATTGCTTGCTGATCAGAGAACAAGGACTTTGGTGTGGCAAATGGTGTATGAGAGCTGGTAAATTTATCGCCTGGTAAAGCGATAAGGCAAATTCATCGACGTTGCTTGGTATTTTACTAGCGCATTCAACTAAAAGCGACTCGTTTGATCCAGCTGAGGTAGCGCCTGTTGTGCAGGGGGGTGTAGAGGCCAGGGAACTCCGCCAGGCCGCAGCCGTAGCCTTTGGACACCACCCCGGCCAGCACGAAGCCATCGTTGGCAGTCACTGCAGGGTATGCGATAGTACTACCCGAGTCTCCCTGAAATGGTGAAATATGTTTTTCAAAGAGAAATCCAACACAAAAGAATTACGTTTTCCGTTTCCCACGATACAAATCCCTCGCTAGAAAACTCTAGGAAAATTGAGATTATGAACCTCGTACTTAATTAATACTCATAGTTCAGACTAGTGATGACTCGCTAGAAAACTGGTCTCTAGAGGATACAACGAAATTTGGCTCTCAGACTCTTGGTACAGTGAAAAGGTACAAGAAGCTTTTTGACAAAGCTATGGTAGTTCATGCTTCTGTACAACAAAGAACTTTTCGCATTTTCCAGCAACTGAGCTTACCTGGCATGCATCTTTTCCTCCATCTCGATGTCCGGCGCAGAGGAAATCCTCCTTGGTAATACCTCTAGGAAATTCTCTATCGAAGGCCGGCAGCACTCGGTAGCTGGAGTCGCACTGTGTTGAATTGAAGATTTCGAGGAGAACTTCTTGTGGAACGCGACTGGGCCCACCTCCTGTGGGGCAATGTAGCCAATTATTATCTTGAAATTACCAAGCATTTCAGCTATTCGACGGCCAAGACCCAAATAAAGAGGTAATCTTGCAACAACAGACTCCCAAATGCTGGCAAAATCTCCGGTAAGACCAAATATATTCAACTCCAGCCTAACATGGTAACAGAGAATATATTAGGCTGAGTCAATATACCATTACCTCCGCAAAGTGGGTCATGTTTTCGTGGAGTTTGTCTGTCTCTTTATCTCTCGGTCCGTTTGTTTGTCTGTCACATAGATACCTCAAAATGTTATCGATGGATGTTTTCGGAATTTGCAGGATTGTTGGGTATGTTAAGAGAAAGACATAATTAACTTTTGGTGAAGATCCGTTCATCCGTCGGTTGCTTTGTTGGTCAGACTTTTTTTCTCAATGCTGTAACTCATAAATTATATACGGATCTTTATGAAAGTTGCGTGAGTTATTAAGCATATTACGAAGAGTAAATGACCAAATTTTTGTGAAGCTTTTTTCATTTGTTTGTTTGTTTGATTGTTTGTTGCTGTGTTTACTTAATGCTTGTTAGAAAAATAACTCAAAAAGTTATGAATGGATCTTTGTCAAATTTACAACAGTTATTAGTAAAGTAAAAGGACATAAATCATTAAATTTTAGAAATGATCGATTGGTTTGCTTGTGAGCTTGACTAATGTTTGTTAGAATTTTTGTTAGTTGCATAACTCTAAAAGTTATGTACGGATTGCCAAAAAAATTATTACTGAAACTGTTAATGATGTTGAAAGAAACAAGTGGCTAGACTTTGGTGTTGACATAAAGAAAATTGTCATTTCAGAACCAATTTGCAGTTTTCATTACCGTTGCCTAGTTGCGGACCTATGCTCTCTCAGAGTGCTCTTGCTCGATAACAAGTGATGAGACACACTCTAGATGTGTTGAAACTCGAGTACAACCAGCTGTCAAACATTTAGTTATACTTGAACTACTCTTCATACAATGTCTTTGGCGTGCAAGTATCATCTTAACTGGCAAAGACTTCAGGATCATTTTCAAGCAATACGATATTTAAGCGGCCGTTAGCACAATACTTGCCATGTTGAGTCGCTCCCCATCCAGCCATGGTAAAAGACCTGCCCACCAGTGGAGCTGACGCCTCTATTCCCCATGGTAGGCATGCAGGCCCTATCGCTGTCTTGAGGGGCTGCAAAGATAGGCAAAGATACAAAAGTAGAATCGTTTATTATGCCATGAGCAGTGAACACAACCGAGAGATTTTAATATCACCATTTAATTTAAAAACTTTATAAAATGGTGGCAACTGATGAATTGGGCACGCAGTCGGAAGCGAAATCCAAGTCATGGTAAATATGACTGTGACTGACTTTTTTGATAAAACATCAGCAGTATTAGATTACCGAAGCAGGCAACGTACAGTGAGGGCAGATTTGTTTACCTTATAGTGCTTGCAACTTAGTAGAAGTCCCTGAATTTCGGTGCGGTATACGTCATGTCTTTGGAAGCAAAGAAATTCTCATAATAAATATTTCAGGCTTGAGCCACTGTATTCTACAAGAAATAAAAAAAAATAATTATGAACGGATAGGGTTGGGAGTAAACATTTGATGTATGGAAACAAACTAAATTAGAGATTCATGACAATTGTCACTGCAGCTAGTTAAAAGACTATAGAGCTTAATATTAGTTTAGAGGAATGATTGGAATTCTACATGTAGTATTTCTGCGGCATGTAACACTTACACCATAAACAAAAGGCACAAACGACCATATATTTTGGAGCTGATGTAAAGAAAATCAAAGTTTCAAAACGCTTTTGAAGTTTTCGTTGGCGGAGGTAGGCGCTCTCAGAGTGCTCTAGTTTAGAACTATACGAAACATGGTAGTACCGTGAATCACAGTTTAACTATGGTGTACACATGTTAGCAATTAAGGGGATATTTTTGACAAAGGTTAGTAGATACGCTTAGTGAAGAAGGAAAAAAATCATACATTGGACATAAATAATTATATGAAGAGAAAACAGACTCTCTTCTATTGCACGGTTTGAGCTAATCAGATATTCTGTGCTCGTCTCAGCCCTCTCGGGCCGCATATCAGTAATGAAATGCATTTAGAATACGACGTCAAGTGCATAAACTTATGATGAAATTATGTTATATCAGTGACTCCGGTTATAATTATGGATATTTTGCTGTGACCGCAGTTACACTATGTGACAATCATAAATACTGATATGAGACTGTGTAACGATTATATATACTGTACTTTGGTAGAAACTGATGATGGTTGTGCCGTGACCTACTTCGGTTATAACACGTGCCACGTATAGTGCAACTTCGGGTTTAACATAATGGTTACGCTATAAGTTTGGTTTATACTTTCAAGATCAAATTTTCGATATGGCAAAAAAAAACTTGAAACAGAAATGCTTGCTTTCGTCAACTGACATAACCCCATTATTACTAAAGTCCTAGAATTGCATAAACTATTTGTGGGTACTTTCAGTGAAGGTTTCCTTTTGTACTTATGCCTTATCAAGAGTTCTAGTGCGCAGAAGTGCTAATGAAGTTTTGAGAGGATTCATTACATGCACTGGATGTATTAGGAAAACTTTCAACTTTTAGTGGACAGAAACTATATCTATGTAATAATAAAATAGACACTTTTTGGAAGTGTTGGGGCTCCGTTTTCAGAATTCAGTTCTTTAGTTCATACCAGGATCTGTGCTTCATTTTTTTGTAGAGTTGGAATTGCTATCAGTGAGCCGCTCTACTATGGCAAGGCTGCAGCCCTGTCTCGCTCTCTGTCATGGCTGCAATATGCCACAGTCACTCATTGTGGTGTTGCTTGAGCCAGTAGTGTCCAGTATAGTTTTGAACTTATTACCTATGTGTGGAATTAGTTAATCAGTCTTAGACTGAAATGGATCCTGGGATCGATGAGCTTGCTCATGGATAGACCGTAATGGAGTAACGTACAGCAAAGGTAGCTTTAGAGGAGGTCACATGAACTATATGTAGTTATTCATCAGATGTAGATTTAGAGAAATGTAACATGATGGGCAGCAATGCAGTCCCAGCAACCACTTTCGACCATTTGCAGCATGCCCTATAGCAGGGGGTCAGTCCAGGGGCTGGCGGCCCTTCTTTTATTCTTCTGCTGCTGATCCCCAAGCGACCATAAGGAAGCGCTAACTCTGATGACGACTTTTGGCAAACTAGCCGCTTTGGCACGATCGAAGCATTGAGGATAACGTTGAGGCAGCACCGGACTGATTTTTTTATCGACTAGACTGACCTCATTCATTCCAGGCTGTTACATCGATGCTGTGTCTACTGGTACTGGTGTGCCGTATTCCTGGAGAAAAAGGCTCTGTATTGCTGTAGCACAGTTAGGGTTAGCATTGTACTCCTCTCATAAAGCACACAGAGCATCAACATATGTGGTACTCTTACCGACAGCCCCACAGGCCGGTCGAGCTCTATCAGCGCCAGGTCGTGGTAGCCTGCAGCGGTGGAGTACTGCGGGTACAGGACCAGCTGACGGATTCCAAAATCCTCGTGAGGAGCTCCGTCCGTGTCGTTGGTGTAGTCGTGTTCGCCCAGACGAACTACGTCAGGAGGACTACAAAGAATGCCTCTCATGAGATTTTTTTTTTTTTTGAGAGACATAGGAGACACGCAGATGATAGTGATGAAAATTCCCCCGGCCTCCTCNGAGCTCTATCAGCGCCAGGTCGTGGTAGCCTGCAGCGGTGGAGTACTGCGGGTACAGGACCAGCTGACGGAGTCCAAAATCCTCGTGAGGAGCTCCGTCCGTGTCGTTGGTGTAGTCGTGCTCGCCCAGACGGACTACGTCAGGAGGACTACAAAGAATGCCTCTCATGAGATTTATTTATTATTTTTTTTAGAGACATAGGAGACACGCAGATGATAGTGATGAAAATTCCCCCGGCCTCCTCTCTGATTTCGCGAGATGGGTTGTGTACGGAGAACCACCAAATCATAAGAGTTTGAAATACCCCCTTGAAATACCCCCCCCCTTGGGGTATATGAAAGGGGTAACATTTTTTTCACTTTTTTGTTAAATTTATGAAAAATAGGTTAGTTAAACACATATTTGAGAAAAAAATTAGCTTTACTTGCAAAAAACAGTATTTTTTCGCATCGGCTACTGCAGATGCCGTCAGTGTCTTGGGTAATTTACATGATGCATAGCTTGTGTATAGGGAAAAATAGAGAGTGGCATCTGATGATGCCGTCAGGAGGCAAAGGGTTAAGATACTTTAGTTATTGACAAAGTTCTATAAACTAACATATTTATACCGTATTATGAAACTGGTGAGAATAGAAAGCTGTTTATACTCTAGAAGTACGATGCTGATAATGCGAGTCGTATCTCATTTGTAAGATGAAAATTTAGTTGATAGGTGAATAAGCAGTGTCTATCGTTATTTACCATGTGAGTATTCCGTAGCAAGAATACAGTTGATACCGTCTTTCCAACTCAAATATCTACTTCATTTGAAGTGCTGAAATTTTGGCCTACGAAGAGATAACGGCTGACGCAGTCGCGGACGACCTAAACTGCGATGGAGCGACAGAGTGTGAAAAGATGTCAGGGGAAGCAGCTGGAGGACGATTGGGTGGCAGATCAGGCGCAGTGGAGGAGGATTGCAAGAAACAGCCCCCCATATGAAAATGGGAACACAAGCAGAGAAAAAAAAAGAGAAAACTGCTCTGTTAAATATGATAGACAGTAAGGTGGAAGAAATTGTCTACTGCCCGTGAAAACTCACCTCCAGAGCGCTTTGTTGACTATCTGCTAAATTTAGACGTTGTGACATGAAAGAAAAAAGTTATAACTTATAAAAATGGACTCCAGAAGCTGCAAATATCTTTACTCGGATTTCAAGAAGTTTTTCAAGCAAGAAGTGCCTTCGGATAAGGGGATAAAGCACCTTTCACCATCATCTGTAAATAGGCCTATTTTTCGCCTATCTGCTTCCTTAAGACAAGACCGGACACGAAATAAATACACCAAGCGTTTTATTTTATAAGGATTGCGTGGTAGTCACAGATTGTCTGCATTAGAGGATATCAACCTTTCTTTGGAAGTATGTCTGGCGGTTGCTCGCATCTAAGTAAGAAGATACCAACCTTTCATCAAAACAATGCGCAGCGGTCACAATCCATCTGTCATTGATGAGACTCCCACCGCAAAGCCAACTGATGGCTCCAGTATCGTCCCTCCAGCCCAAAAGCGCCTGCGAAGATAGGAATAGTGGAAAACTTAGCCGAATTTGTTATCGCTGTAGCGGACTTTGGAAGGGGAGCTGCTGCAAAGCTCGAAGCCAAACATGAAGGTGCGCGCAGCAGCATCAAGATAAATAGAAGTCTCATACTGATGTTATAGGCGATTGGTTTTATGACGAGTAACGTAAAATTTAAATTGGTTCTGAACCTATGATTTTGTTTGGTTTGGAACCAAAACCTAACTATTTGTGACTGTTGACAGTATTAATAGCTTCTATAATTTTCTTAAAGATCCGTTCACAACTTTTGAGTTATGTTGCTAATAAACATTTTGACAACAATAGTCAACCATGCAAACGAACCAACCGATCATCATCAAAATTTATTCATTATGTCTTTTAATATTACTAACATTTCCTGTAAATTTCATAAAGATCCGTTCAAAACTTTTTGAGTTATTTTGTTAACAAACATAAAAAAAGGCAAACAGACGAATAAATAAATAAATAAATGAATAAATTATCCCCAAAATTTGGCTATTTACTCTTAATAATATACCTAACAACTAAAATTGAATTTTCTTAAACATCCTTTCGTAACTTTTTGAGTTATGGCATTAAGAACAAAGAGCCATGCAAACAAACGAACAAACAGATGAACGGATCTTCAACAAAAGTTGGCCATCTGTTTATCCTAACATCCCTAACAAACAATCTCAATTTCTTAAAGATATGTCCATAAGTTTTTGAGTTATCTTGGTGACAACAGACAAAGAGACATACATGCAAACTCGACGAAAACATAACCTGCTTGGCGGATGTAATAATAAGGAGGAAAGTCCAGAACCCATGAAAATATCCCAACTGCATTATATTTCACCAACACTGTGGACTAGAATAGGTGTAAGTAGGTTTACACACCGCCCAAGGCCAGGCGTTGAGAGGCGCCTCGATGCCTCCCACAGCACAGAGCACCCATCTTATTGGCCCGTCGTCTGGCGGGTAGCTGGGCCCGGGACAGTTGGCCCATGATGGTTGCCAACCACATCCTGGAAAAGTAAACCAAAATCTGTATTATTTACTTTCTTATGATGCTTTCCAACACTTTTTAGAATGGAGCAGATAGTTTATTTTATTTTATTTTTATCTTTTATTATCAGATTCTTTATTTGTACAATGGACTAAGGTTCCGTAGCTCCTACTCCTAAACTTATTTAGAAGTAGCTTCAATGATTTCGTCTACTATTACAACTTACTCTTTAAAATAAATTACGGCTTACATTTATTTATTATTAATCCTGCTAAGCTATAATGAGAGCAGATCGTCGCTAATAATGCCAGGCTGAAAGTTATGGTGATCCTGACACGTTCTTCTTAACCGACAAACAGAAATAGGCCAGGTTGCAGATCGTGGGAAAACTGTGGAAGCCTCTAATGGGCTGTCCTTCCTGATATGCTAATTTGAAATCCAAGCAAAGAGCATATTTGAAGTTCAGAATATCTTAGAGTTCACGTCGTTCTCTGCAAAAGACATTTTTTTACTGTAAGCTCACAGCATACACTGAGTACATACATTGTTGTTCAAAGAAACATAGGCTAAGATACTCGTATGCCGCAATGGAATTACAAAGAAAAAAGTATCAACTATAGGAATCATTATAATTATTTTATCCAGTTTAATTCTTTTTTTTTTACTCACTTTTTTGGATAGATAAAGTAAATTAACTATTTTGAAGTTAATACTGAGCGTGAATGATACGCAAATGCAGTTAACGCGGGGGATATGATGCTCGACTATCTGTTAACCTCTCACTGCACGTCACCGTAAAGCAGAATTTAGGTCGCTGCCGAGAAAAAGTGGAACCGAACCCGCTCTCTTCTTTTAATCAATAATGGTAGCAGTTGCAATGCATCCTTGATAGTCAAAGTAGTCAATGAAGTGAAAGAACAAGAGACACCGCAAGATCTTTACCGTCAGTTTTCATGCACGGTCGGTGCACTAGTGTTGGCATAGCATGCGCGAGACCATAGGTACTGATAGGGATGTTTACGCGCGTGATATAACTTTTTCATTGTTGAAACTTGAAGTGCAGATTATGCTGATTAAGAAGCATCGCTCTCCCAGGTGAAAGAAGTTACCTCCATTTCGCAAGAGCAGCACCACCATTTTCCTTCCAGTGCCGCAAATAAATTTACACCGACATTAATTTTATCCTTTTAATGCAGTTGTGTGACACCGTAGAATTGAGAATCATTCTCTCGAATTCACAAGAATGTTCTAGAGCTGTTGACACTGTTTAGCGTCTCTTCATCTATCCCAAAATATCAAGGAAGGGAGAGTTATAAAAAATCAATTCAATTCAGCACGCCCAGTACCTGTTGTTGATTAAATAGTAGTTTTGTGGCAGAGGATGTACATTCGTACAGTAGCCATGAGGCTGAGGATGATCATTCGTACAGTAGTCATAGCGTATTAGCTGGTTATGACTTACGGAAGTCAGGGGGCATATCAGGACTGCTGATGTCAGTGTCGTCGACAAGCTGCAAGGTCATGCTGGGCTTCTCGGGTATAGAAGATGGCGGAGGTGGTGGAGGTGGCAGGGTCATGATGGAAACATTTTCTGGAAAACAATATTTGTTGTGATGTGAAAATAAAATGTAAAATATCTTATCCAATTTATTATCCTCTTCGGAATACTAAATTTGTCGATTATTTTTTTTTACGACACTTACCTGTCGAATTACTTCAGAAATCGCGTTTTCCATTAAATGATTCCGGAAATAAGATTGCGTAATGCTGGCAATGCAAGAAAAGTGTGAAATCAACATAAAAGTGATGAAAGGGCAACAAAGGTAACAGTGTTGATAATGAAACTCTTCTCCAGCTTATAAAAAGTTGCGGCAGAATAATGCAGGAACGCTGCAGCAAAGCTGAAGTGTCGAAGCAAAGTATGTAATTTTTCTTAATTTTATTATCTTGCACATATAATACGCAAGTGGTGTGACACCGTCAACTGTTTCATAAATCAAATAAGTAAAACGTTACATTGGAAAAAGTAAAGTGGTGTTTTCACGTAAAGGATGTTTTCCTGAAATTAGTAAGAAACACATGATTCTGCCGTGAGCATCACTACAGACAGGCTAAATATAAATATAAGTTCCGTATCAACCGCAGCTCATGAGAGCATAATATGCGATACATTGTTAACGTACTACTGTCTTGCACTATATTATTTTGCATTTATACCCAAGAGTGTAATTTCCATACCTAAGCAACAGACGATAAAGGAAACACCTTCTTTACTACACACTGCTGGAACTCTCTGGCCGTTGGTTGCTGTGAAGACGTGCACGGCCCATGGACATTCGAGCAGAGGTAGACAGACACCCCTCTGGGGCGGCCTGGTGGTGAAATCCGTGCAGGGACCTCCTGAGCTCAGCCGCTGCTCGCCTGGAAACACTATTGCGTCTGTTGGAGACATGCAGAGGGGAGTTCACGTGGCAGTTTTTGATACCTGTTGCAGAAGGGTGAGCTTCCATACCTAAAACCGTACTAGAAAACGGTACTAACTTGCTATAACACTATGAAAAACAAAAGAGAAGCGTTGTGAAGCGAGCATGTATCTGAAATACCTGATGAGTTAACAGTGAATTAGTATTGCAAGTAGTCTAATAAAGAATTTGGGTTAAGAACTATGCACTCAAAGCTTATATATAGATGTGAGTGCGTAATTTTTTCTATGAAAACTAACCTATTTGAAATCGGTTCAGCACAAATATCAGTTGGGACTTGGGAATAAACTTTTCACCGTGAAAAACCCAAATGTAGGCTATTTCAAATTCTTGAAATTATAAACAGAACTACTAGGCATTATTGCGCATCTCAGTCAACGTAAAAACCAACCAAAATTTGGCACACAATAAGCATCTGTTAAAATTCATACCTACTCTGCGTAGAAACCTGAGAGGTAGCATATCAGCAAAATTTGTAATGGCTTAACGGGAATCGTAGTACTGTTAACCAATAGAAAAATAAGTACAAGATACATAATACAAACTCTCACCTCTGCCATTTTGGGATATAAATCAGTCGCACTAACTCCAGTAATTTTAGGGATCATTGTACCTCCACTTGCTGCCGCTAATGACACCACCCATTTAAGGAAAACCGACACATTTTACAAAAAAAAAGCCATATAAATTTGCTAGGACATGGTAATAAACTATAGTAAATTAAAAATATGTTAGGTAGAACAGTGTTTTCCAAATTACACTTCGCATGAAGTGTTGAAATAAAAATCACCGTTTGTGGTGCATTAATAACACTTTAGCAGGGTATCCAGACGCTTCAATTTTCTAATGGTCAGGCAAGATGACCCAAACTGCGACTGAGCCGCAGCTAACTTTGCTGCTGATGAGCACTCGGTTAGTACAACTCTTCATCAACAGGTACATCGAGTGCTGGCAGTCATAGACTTGGTGGTTTAATGGCTGAAATGGGGCTTAGAGTTGGTTAAGGAGTAGTAGTAAAGAGAAACTTATCAGCTAATTAGTTATCTCATAATTAGAAGTCGAATTCAAGCATTAGATAAATCTGATTTTGTAATGGTAACTCTCCAGCTTTAACACTTGACGGCTGAAACACACAATATGTAGTGGCCTTATCAATGCTGCTTTAGTCCAACTGCAGGAAAAGTGAATCTACGGTATTATTGGTACTGTGCAATTAAACAAAACGATGACCTTTTTACAGTTAACCTAGCAATAGCCACACAATTCTTGGTCCAATGAAAACAAATTATTAAGCCAAAAACAGAACAGATCTGCGGGAATAGCCTGAGAAATCGCCACAGTTCCATCGGTGGCTGAGGCCAAGACTATACTAGGTACAAAAAGGTCATATGCGCTTTTGGTCAGTGCTACGAAAAACTCTAAACAGAGAAGAAAAATATGCTTACCCAAGTCCACTACATCACACTGCACGACGTAATCTCGATGAAATAAAACCACAGCGCGTTCGTTGCTCAGTCCAAGTGTTTGCGGGAAAATTGAATTATTGTTGACAGTGCCCACCGGGGGTGAAAAAAAAAAACATTATAAGACTGACTTCACACATTTATTACAGAGTACTACTCAAAGTCCAGGAGTGTTTTATAGCACTATTCCCAACTCGATTGTGCGGCTACAAAAAAGTATACGTAAACCATTATGTTGGCTGCCTTAGCAAGTGTTACCAATGGAATTTGGGGGAAATTACTAGAATTTAGGAATCCTGCACGTTTCTGCACTTTTAACGGACTCAGAAATCATCCGGACGTTGAGTAGAGCGTTTGTGAATTAAAACTCTGTCATTTGAATCTATTGATTGGAACGAAACAAAGAAGTGAGGCCCAATAAGATTTAAATTTGCAGACTGCAATGCTCATGTTTCTTCTTCCGACGCTTGTAATATGATCCCGCACAATTAAATTTAAAGTGCCATGCACTGTTTTCGAATAAAAAATTGTTTTAGTAATTATTTCTGCCGTGCAAAAGGTGTTGTATTATTGATACCTAGTGAACGGAGAGCTGTTCTATGCATGCAGATGAATCTGATACCTCCTTGTACTCTTATATACCTTAATTGTCTTTTATCAGCTTCTTGCATACTTAAATAATGAACTCATTATCCGCTTACTTTGTGATACCACCAGTGATGCTACAGTGGCAAGGGCCCAGAGCAACTGAAAACCGAAGTACTTGCTGAGGCACCACATCCTGCCACTTCTAGCACTGGACTGCTACTCTAAACGCCCGAGCCGGCCTGCATACTTATAGCCAGGATCCAGGAGCAGCTCTAGCCAAGGTCAAGGTGCCAAGCTACGTACACTCCTCGTAGAACCAACCTCGATCGTGGCCAGCTAAGCCGGGAAAAGGTTGCTACGCTGCTGTAGCACGACAAGATGTTTGGTGGTGCAATAGTTCTTAGCCTGGGGCCCTTTTGTGAAGAGCTGCCAATTGCTTGGTGCAATAAAATTAATTTTTACTTATACGTGTACCAGTTTGCTTCTATACCCAATCGAAAATTTGATGGCATTTCTCCGATGTTGGTGACTGTTTACTTGCAGACAGCCGATAAATACCGACGAATTCTGATTGGGTATTAGTTTACTGAGTGACAATACTGACATATACCGAGTACAGTGGTCCGTTATATGACACGATTTCAAACTACGTACATATACCGAGTGCAGTGGTCCGTTATAAGACACGATTTCAAACTACGTACATATACCGAGTGCAGTGGTCCGTTATATGACACGATTTCAAACTACGTTACTCTAGGGACGCTATAGAGTGATGAGCATTGTTACAGGTCGGTGATCGTTACCACACCCCGTTAATTCTGTAAAGCAACCGAGGCCATACCGACACTCGGTCGTTGGATTTCACATAGGCTATGTATTTTCGAGGCGAAACCTATACTCGCAGGAAGCAAAGAGCAGAACCGGAGGCTCACGTGGAACTTCCATATCGCCAAAAATTGTCAATTAGAACATTCAAGCATTATAATAAATGAATAACCAAATAAGAAAAACTTATACTGATTGAAAAATAAACTTGAGTATTAACAAAAAATTGCAGAAATGTCGGGTAGAAACTCTTTCAACATCAGAGGTAAACAAAACTGGGGCTCAGTTGTCGCGCTGATGTTATTCTTCTTGAATGTAAAGCCTTATTTTCAGTTCATGCTGCCCTTCGCAAATTATTTTTAACGTGTCGCCATTTTTTTACCTAATCCATTCATCGTCTAGCTCCTGAACTGTCAGCTACTTGAGCTGCGCCCGTACACAAAAGATGGTAAAATGGTTGTCAAGTATAGGAAGTTTGAGCAATAACTGTTCTTGTGCTTGCATCGCGAATAAAACACTACTTATACAAGCCAGGAGCTTTATTGAAGACGCCGAGGAAACAAATCTTTTTAAAAACAACGATTATACAGATTTTGTGCTAATAGGTCTTATGTTTGCGTGTGTTTATTCCTTATTTGCATATCAGTTTTCGTGTATCAGGCCGTAAAATAACTAATAAAAAAAGGAGTACAAACATGTCACGGAAGGATTGTCGAAAACTAGTTACTTGTATAAATACTACAGAGTAACAAACATGCCATTGAATGAGTTTCCTACGCCATCTACTACGTTTTTCCATCTGTCTGGCGGCATTTGCAATCTAAGTCGGAAAAACGACATGTCTCTCGAGGCTCTCTAAGAGTTGACCCACGAAATTAGTTTCAGTGTCAAAATTGAGACAATAATAATCAAAAACTAGAGCACTCTGAGAGTGCATACCTCCGTCAAGCGAGGCAACGGTAGCAAAAAATTCAAATTGGCTCTGAGACCATGATTTTCTTTGTATAAACTACAAATCTAATCATTTGTGCCTTTTGATACTAATACCAGCTTGTGTCATTTTCTTGAGTATCCGTTCATAACTTTTTGAGTTATGCTGCAAGCAAACGTTACGACAAACATGATTCAAACATACAAACGAACGAACTGATCTGCACCAAGATTTTATCATTTATGTCTTTTAACATTACTAACAACCGCTACAAATTTCATAAAGATACATTAATTTTTTTTAGTTATTGTGCTAACAAGCATAGAATTAAAAACAGTGACAAAGAAACGAACGAACAAACGGATCATCACAAAAGTTTGGTCATCTACTCTTTGTAATATACCCAACAACTCATATAAATTTCATAACAATCCGCCCGTGACTTTTTGAGTTAAGGTATTGAAAAAAATGAGGCAGATAAACAAACAAACGAACAAACGGATCGTCATCAAAAGTCAATCATCTATTCCTCCTAGCATACCTAACAATCCCTATAAAATAAAGGTAAAGTCAACTTAGGCCACACCCTCACCCTTAGCACTTATTTATCGAAGGACTTCTTCAGATAAAACGGCGATGTCGCGTCTGGTTTAGGCAGCGTTATGTATTTGATAGTACTAACTGTAAGAGGGTGAAGGCAACGGCAGTTAAAGGTAGAGGTAAAGGTAAAGTCAACTTAGACCACACTCTCACCTGGGAAACCCACATGCACTGGCTTGAGCTGCGGGCACAGACTTACTGGCGCCAGATGAGTAAGTGTAATTGCAGTCGACCTCGGGTCACCAAGAACTGTGGCTCCAATTTGACGGAAGGAACAAATGACACGAGACCCCCCCCCCCATCTCTGAAGAAGGCAGTTCAGCCACGGCGCCGTGCATGCACACACAACTGCCGAGTCAGCACACCAAGATCTGCAAAGAGCACACGTGCCCGGGTGGGCGTCGAACGAGCGATACACGGTGTTAGAGCTGCGAACGGAAGCATACAGCTACCGTGGCCATTTTCGTTAAAATCCGTCTATAGCTTTTTCAGTTATCTTGGTGATAGACAGACAAAGAGACAGATAGAAAAACCCGACGAAAACATAACTTCCTTGGCGGAGGTAATGATCAATATCCACAAATCACGTGCATGCGAATATCTTAGTGGTTAGGAAACTTATCTAGATTTCCTTTGAAAATATTTGCGTAGGGTATTTCGCCCAGAACTCTATACCTCGACGCACATTTAGCGAAATGTTAAGAACCCAATAGAGAAATAACTTCAATTTGACATTATTTTGCTTGTTTGGACATCGAGTTATTGTAGATGTTGCTGTAGTTACAAGCTGAATTAATTGGGTTAAAAAGCCATCATACATTTATAGGAGTACTATGCTATTTGCCATTAAGCTGTACCGCATTTAATTGGAAAAAGATCTCACACTTTCCAACTTTATGCATTTACAAGGTTTATTTACCCGTGTTGTGTATTAACTAGCACTCTTTCTTGAGGGGGTCAACTTCAGTGATTTTGGTCAAAATCATCATTTCTTGCTGAATAAGCATTTTAAGGTAGTGGGCTATTGTGTTCTAAAATTTATGGGGCTACGGGCACTAGACCACCATCCTCCTCTTCCAAGAGGAGCCCAAGGGGGAGGGGGGAAGGGTAAATGTAAAATGTGTCCTTTCCCCCCTAAAATGGATAGAAGTCAAGTATTTTTCATGCTAAAAAAAGACAGTTTTGGAATCCTTGAAAGATTTATGACGAACTAACGTTGAAATATTTTCAATTTTAACTGTCAATTTTTTCATCACAATTTAAAAGAAAAATTCTGTTATTTACAAATATTTTAGTAAGTGATCGAAAATCGCATATCAAATGAAAACGAAAAGGAAAATGAGAAATCCGGTTTCATTAGCTTGTTGGAAATGTTAGAAAGATTCTAAAACTGTCATAGTTTGACGTCTATTCTTCTAAACCTTCAACAAAAATAAACAAAGAACCTTTTTGTCTCCATTTCCTCAAAAACTAAGGCCGAAATCGAAAATGTTACATGTGCTGTGCAAGGTTCAGAAGAATCTGTCCACAAATAAAAAAGGTTTGAAAATTTGAATTGACCCCCATGGTGAGTAGTCAAATAAAATATAAATATATGTAATTTAGTAATTTACCGCACATGCAAAAAATATGCATTCATATCTCTTCTAGCAGATAACACAAGATGAACACAGCATTCAAACTCCATCCAAAGGGTAAAAAAATGAAATATATGATATTTCACCACACCATTTAAAGTTTTTGCCTATCATGTAAAATGTGATACTTTCACCTAAAATGAAAAGAAGTCAATGAGTTTTAATGCTACAAGAAAAAAAAAAACAATTTGGAATTCTTGAGAGGTTTATGACAAACTAATGTTGTGATTTTTCCAATTTTTACTTTTATTTTTATCACAGTTCAAAACCGAACTTTTTAAAGAAAATATTCGGTTTGTGATCGAAATTTGCATATCAAAGAAAACGGAAAAGAAATGAGAAATTGTCTTAGTTTTTGTTCTAGCATAAAAACTCATTGACTTCTTAGAAGTTTCTGGGAAATAAAAAAAAAAATGCTGTCCCCATTTTCTCAAAAACTAAAGCAAAAATTGGAGAAGTTACATGAACAAAATGTGCTTCTTTTTCGAAAATTACATCTACTGAGTAAATTTCAGAAGAATCGGTATATAAATAAAAAATGTAAAAAAATTTGAGTTGACCCCCTTAAATGGCTCTATATAGAGTGTTCGCTGAAGAATGGTTCAACACGCCAGCAGAAACCGATAAGAGGAGCGGAAGAAATGCCCAGGCAGCAGCGAGTAAAACCGTTCACAGTTTGGTACTGCCAAATTGTGTAAGTTTTTTGTGAGTCTGACATTGTGCAAACGGTGATATCTGCGTCCCTTGCTCTGTCTCTGGGGCTTATCTTTGGAATAGCTAATCCTTCATTGCTAAGCATGCTGTGACTGACTTCAATCAGTTCACCAAGATGACTGTGTCAGATTCTGAAAAGTCCCCATAACTCTGCCGGACATAAAATTAATTTACAAATCTTGGCAAAATATTCCTCGGAACGTTTTGTTCTGATTCGTACAATACATTTTGCTTTTTTCCTTACTCTGAAAGCTTTGCAAACGGATCGCATGCAAACCAATTAGTATTTACCCTAAGCGTAAATAGAAATGCACACTGTATGCTAATTTTAAGAAATTTCCTATCTCAAAGGAAAATAAAACTCTGCTAAGCCGGCATCTCAATTTACAGGAAAATATTAGTCTGAGCATGCTCTTAATAACATGTGGCCATCGTCTACAGGTGTAAATCTACTGTAGATCCCAACTGCTAAGTCCCACCTTAAGTTATTATTAACACTGAAGGCCTCACGGTGACTGTGCGCCTAATATGTCGCATCACACCATCAACATGAGACAATAAGCGAGTTAACTTTCTTTTTTCATTTAAATCGGCAAGCCAATATATCGGAAGTAATGGCTTCTCCCTAAACTATTATAATTATCGATAGGCATCATCTTACGGTCCGCTTTCTAAATTCTCTTGCAAGCAAAAATTAGCATACTCTCAAGTACAGAATGAGGACCTAACAGGCAAAGAAGAGATCAAATAACATTTTGTGAAAGAATAAATAACAGAGCTGAGATGATAACAAAGTTATAAAAAAGGATTTCTAATAGCGAGATGAAATCAAACCGCCGTGCCGCTTAATAGTGGACAATCACGGGTAATCCCAAGGAATACCTCACCAACTAGAGCACTCTGAGAGCCCATATATCCTCCGCCAAGAAAGGCACGGTAACGATCAATTAAAATTGGTTCTAAAACCATGATTTTTTCTCATATTAACACCAAAATCTAATCATTTGTGCCTTTTAACATTGTAAAGATTTTCTGTAATTTTCTTGAAGATCCGTACATAACTTTTTGATATATGCTGCTAACAAACGTTCTGACAAACAGCATTCAAACACACAAGCGGATCAACCGATCAACACCATTATTAACAATTCCTGTAAATTTAAGGAATATCCATTCCTCAATTTTGATGTTATAGGGCCAACAAGCATAAAATCAAACGCAGCGACAAACAAGCGACCAAACAGATCTTTTTGAGTTATGACAATAATAATAATAATAAATAATAATAAAATCATTTATTGTTCTCATAAGGTACTGTGGCCAAGTTCTAATCCTGTGTCGCGGACTCCAAAAGTACTAATTTTGATTGAATTCTTATTATGATTTGTGATCGTAGTCTCTCAATATGATAATTATGGTCTGCTGAGAGTCACTGGCACAATGCAAGAAAAAAAAAGAAGCAGACAACTAAACAAATTATGGACGGATCATCACCAAAAGTGTCATCTATTCCTCCTAATATACCTCACAATCCCTGTATATTTCGTTGAACTCCGTCCATAACTTTTTGAGCTATGACAATAAGAAAAAAGAAGCAGACAACTAAACAAATGATGGTCGGATCATCACCAAAAGTATCATCTGTTCCTCCTAACACACCTTACAATCCCTGTAAATTTCGTTGAACTCCGTCCATAACTTTTTGAGTTATCTTGGTGACAGACAAATTGACAGACAGATGGACAGAAAAACACGACAAAAGCACAACCTCCTGGGCGTGGGTAATAACGTGCTGGTCCTTTTACCATGAGTGACATCAGGGAAGACAGCACCCAACTGCCTGCAGTGAAGTTATTCACACTACGGATATGTATTTCGAGGGATTTGTTCTAGAACGTAGTTGTGAGGTATCCTCATTCTTTGAGTTGATTTCGGTGAGGTTCAAAGAGTGATTAAAACAGCCAAGAGGTTGTCACCTTCAAGTGTACTCACCAGCTGGGAATAAATTAGGATCTACAGTAGATGAGCAGTAGATAAAATAATGATGAAGAAGAAGAGAATGATGATGACACACAAGCAATGCTGTTAGTAACAGTCAAACCACAGTAATAACATAGCTCCCACTATTGTCTACGAGTTAACCGGGACACACTGGCCAAAAGGGCTTTAGTTAGGGAAGAGCAGTGTCTCGATTTATTCCAGAATCGGCCACTCACGATACTTCGTGTGGAAGCATCTGATGAGTAAAGGAAGTTTTTCTGATACTTACATCAATGATGTTTCTTTGCAATTTGAGACGGTGTAGCGTATCCTCCAAAAGCATATTAGTGACGAAGGCATATTGAATGAATAAGGGTCGTCTCAAATTCTTCGCTGCCATTTTTGACAGCACGGGCACTCTAGTCTTGTCAGAATCATGTAAATGACGGAGGAAGATAAGGAGAAGAGAATAATCTCAGTCAAATAATTGATCATGCAAGCACGATTAATTATTGCAAAACCGTAGAGGTCGGAGAGGTTATATAAGTTAGGACATGAAAGATAATGGATTACGGTGGCCTCGATGATTTGGCGGTTAAGAGCTTATGACTCCCCTGGAAGAGGAGATCGTAGTTGTGGAGGCGTTGCTCCCAATGATTGCGAAGATGATTTTTAAACGCACTGACTGTTTTGCGCTGACAGTTTCAAAAGAAAGTCTATTCGAAATGTCCAGTAAGAAGTACGGGAAAAACTGCTGGCCAGCTTAGAGAGTTTCGTTGATCTTCTATTTCAGTTTTTGGCCGTTATTCCGGAGGCGATAATTAACATCTCAGTTAAATGTCCCATTATCGGCCCTTCATTGAAGCCATGAAGAACTTGCATGTTTCTGTCAGTTGCCCCGCGTTGTCTTTGCTCGAGAGATATGAGCCCCGTGGGCGAAAAATTTGTACGGCTTGTGTCGCAACTGAGATATCTATTTTGTTACTCTGCGTTGGATTCTTTCTCTTTTATCGGAAGCACTGGTCTCATGCCGCGAGCAGAATTTGAAGAGGAAATTCTAAATCGGGCGTTTTAACTCTATCTAGAAATAAAAGCTACACAAAGGCAAAAAGCCTTATATTAAATAGAAGTCGACAAAATTAAAATTTAGCGTTTCGGGATGCAAATCCCATCTTCAGAAAAACCTAGAAACTAACAACCGATCGATAAAAATCTTTTACTATAAAATCTATCAGGGGAGCATGGGTGTTGTCGGGAAGAGGTCTAAAATGTGAATGAACAGAGCTATGCGGTAGGAGCCGGAGTAGGACTCGGCAGATGTGAGGCTAGGTGTTGACCGTATGCAGTGGTACAGCCGAGGTCAAAATGTTGAGGCTAGGTCTGCTTCCATGGATGTGGAGGGACTTTAATGTTGTGAGTTCGATGGGATTGGAAGAGCCATCAGGAAACCCTCTGGCTCAGCGATTGCCCAAGTGACGTCAAACCCATCCACTATAATCGTTTTGTAGTAGATACCTTCCTCATCTTCAACAATCAAGCAGATTCTGATCTATTTTTGCAATATTTGAATAGTAAACATCTAAATATCAAATTCACAGCCGAACATCAATCAATTAATTCTTTGGCTTCTCTCAATGTTTTAATAACCAATCAAGACTCAACACGGACCACTGGAATATACAGAAAACCCACTTTCTCAGGCCTCGAGATAAGTTTTTTTTAGCCATTGCTATGATCAATTCAAAATCAATGCAATAAAAACTTTACTATTTAGAGCATACCATTTGTCTTCCTCTTACCTTGCATTTTCAAACGAAGTTGACTTTCTCCAAACATTCTTCAAAAATAACGGTTATCCGCACCATTTTCTGGACCACCACTGTAAATTGTTCCTAGACAAGCTGTTCGACCCCGGCATCAGCATTGGGACCCAGTCATTTAACCTGAAGAAAGTGAGCGAAGGCAAGATGTTGTTTCGTAGACAGTTACGTCATTTGTGAAACTTTTGAAAGGAGAGACTACGGATGGCACATATCAACTTCAAATTTTCACACAAAAACACATTTACTATAGGGTCCTAATTCAAATTTGAAGATAAACCCCACACAACTTGTGTCCAGTGTTATTTACCGTTACCGATGCCAGGCCTGCTGTGCCTCATATATAGGTAGCACTGGACAACACTTCAAAGCCCGTATACCAACATTTAGGTGTAACCAGCCGTACCGGTTTACCACTTGCGAAACCCTCACATTCAGCCCCCCGCCTGCATGCTGAGCAAAATAACCATCTCATCAGCAGAATTGACTTCTCCTTCCTAGACTCTTCCAATCCCATCGAGCTGACAACATTAGAGTCCCTCCACATCCATAGAAGCAGACCTAGCCTCAACATTATGACCTCGGCTGTACCACTGCATACTGTCAACACCTCGCCTCACATCTGCGGACTGTAAAGGAGCTGACATCCGACTCCTACCGCGTAGCTCTGATCATTCACATTTTAGACCTCTTCCCGACAACACCCATGCTCCCCTAATAGATTTGCTAATAAAGATTTTTATTGATAGGTTGTTACTTTGTAGGTTGTTCTGAAGATGGGGTTTGCATCCCGAAACGTTCAATTTTGATTATGTCGACTTTTATTTCATATTAAACTCTAACTAGTATGCAGGTAGAAGAGCAACAAAGTTCCAGAAAAAAGAGCTAGATAAACTGTGTAGCGGCTGCGAAAATAACAGCAAGTAGTAATATGCGCAGGCAACAGCTCACAGAGGGCCTGGGTCTCGTCTCCGCTCTGGGAATGGGCCCGTTGGTCCGTCTATGGCCACGTACCTTATCTATCAAATCTACAGTATCTACCGGCAGTGAATAGAGCGCAACGTATTAGGACGCGAGATGGCAGTATATGGGAGGATAGGGCTGCGAGATGCTCTAAGTAATGGAGATTAATCGAGAATGGCGATGATGGCGAGTGGTTCATATAATGCTCATGAAATACGAAGTGTGCATAAGGATCTTTATATGCGACAGCTGTCTCACGGTAGAAGAGTGCTGCAAACTACGCAATGTATATATAAATATAATATATTAGAGTGCCCGTGCTGTCAAAAATGACAGCGAGGCATTTGTGAAGAACCGTCTTTATCGATCATAATTTTCTTATTAACTGTCTTATCCACGATGCACTGCAACTGACAACTTGAATTAGAGAACATAACAGATGAGCATGCTATACTGGATGACACAAACCTTTCCTTCGGGGATATGCTGAAATAATAAAGTTTATCTTTAGCCTGCAGTCGATATCGCTCCTAATAAACATTTAGCTCTGAATCCAGGATACCTGATGGTGCCATATAACTCGGGAGTTTTATGTTGTTGTCCTGTTGAAAGAAGTACCCAAATCGGAAAAATTATTTGCTGCTAAGAAATCCTTGTGTTCTGTACTAGCCGCTAAAGAATGTCCTACCATATGGTCAACAAGAGCATCGGCGTAAACTCAGGAGAGCTGCAGTGTGGATGAAGAGAAATTCAGAAAAGAGAGTACAAATCACGATGCAAGAGAGTGCTTAAACGAGCTATGTGCATCTGCACTGAGTGGACTTTATCGTTGGCAATAAAAGAACTGCATTCAGATATACGTTTGTCATCGCCTACAACCTGGCCTATTTGCTACTAATCAGTGTTCAATGAAGCTGGACAGGATCACCACAGCCTCCACCCAGGGCTGATTCTCGCTTATCTGCTTTCTTTACCGTGGAAAGGTATAGTGTGGTGACCAGTGACCCTAATTTTTTTCATTTTATTGTTTTTATTTCATTTTGTAGCTCTTGCTTCTTAGAATTTTGTGCATATGAACTTGTGTAACTGGAAACGTTACCTTCCAATGCAAGATATTGCTATTTTTACAATGAGTTCAGTTTACTCTGTATCAAATAAGGGAAATAAATTGACATTATTGAAAAAGTGATTTTCAAAAGAATGTGGATCCTGTGGATACTACAAAATGAGGGGACACTACTGTAAGAAAGTATCCTACATAAAGAAGACTCTACTTCTTTGTACTTGGACACATAATTTAAAAGGTAGTGCTTTATACCATAAAGTAAAATTTATTTGGTAAAAGTGACATAAATTTGTGATAATTTTTTACTTTTTATTGCTTATAATGCATACTTAATAGCTTAAATGATTACTCTCTAGAAATAAATAAAAAAGTACAAAACCAAGTTAAAACAATGTTATTTCCTATTTGTACTTATGATAATTTCCTCTTTTTCGTATAGTAGCTTAAAATTTTATGAATTAATAAGAAATGTATGCATATCATTTGTAAATCTTCCCTTTTACATACTCTAAAGAATTCAGTATAATAACTTACTAAAAAGTTAGTTTATTATGTCTTTTTCACCATTTGTAGCCTGGGGGTGAGCTGGACCCTGCTTTACCTATAGCGTTACAAAGACCCGCTATACCCATCTAGGGTTAAAGCGTGACAGAAAATGGATAAATAAACAAACAAACGAACAGATCAATGCACATTGGTCTTAGTTTTATTGCAGATCAGGCACTAAAACAATATATTGAAATCTTGAGGTGAAGAAAAGATAACTGAGTAATCTCTGGACACCAGTCCGGGCAGTCCCTCGCCGTACATATTTTGCACTGAGCTGAAGCTACCTTTTTGGAATTCTTAATCAGAAGTTTACTCTTGAGGCAACGAAATTCGTACCCTTGCTTGCAACCTGATGATTCATGCATGAATTAGATACAAGTATTGCTGTAGCGGCAAATGCACAATCTACGGACTGAGGTCGTAGGTCCAACACTCGATAATATACATACATTGCTCATATTAATTCTATCGTCGTGGCTCTTTTGCAAGCGCATTCAACTAAAAGCGACTCGTTTGATCCAGCTGAGGTAGCGCCTGTTGTGCAGGGGAGTGTAGAGGCCAGGGAACTCCGCCAGGCCGCAGCCGTAGCCTTTGGACACCACCCCGGCCAGCACGTAACCGAAATTGCCGACAGAACTTCGTAACCGGTATGCCATGAAACCACCCGAGTCTCCCTGAAATTCATGTAATAATTTCTAAGTTCAGTAGAAATGCTAGATATTGTCATCAACACTGGCGATATATTTAAATTCTCACTAGTGACAGGCATAAGAAGAAAAGGCGTTCATGTAGACCGCTAGGCTGGCAAAGTTTCCAAGCCTCATCTATTTACACAGAGTATTGCCATTCAAAGTACGACTGAGAAGTACCTGGCAAGCGTCCCTTCCTCCTTCTGGATGTCCGGCGCAGAGGAAATCCTCTTTGGTAATTCCTCGAGGAAATTCTAATTCGAAGGCTGGCAGCACTCTGTAGCTGGAGTCGCACTGTGATGAATTGAAGACCGTGAGTACAACTTCCTGAGGCCGAGTACTCAGCTCTCCACCTGTAGGTTAGATTACCCTTAATAAAAGTGTGCTACCTGATGAACATAAATATCTCATGCTGCTTCCTGCACATGCAATATTTTTGCCTTGACGTACGTTGCCTGAAAACAAATAGGCAAGATGTAAGTCGCTTTATTCTTCGATAGCTACTATTGCAGTGAAAATCTGTTGATTTTTGCAACTCCGGAACCGTGGCGTGACCACATTGATTTTTTTCATTAGCTTTCCATTTCTTACTGCAAAAACACGGAATATTGATTTACAAGTGCCGCAAGATGTATTTTACAGCGTTTGTGCTTACTTGAGTGGGTTAAACACTTCAAAAATTAGCAGAATTTTAAAATAAATCAGTCCAAATTAGTATGTCCCCAATTCCACATGTGATGCGAGTGTCTTACACCGTTTCAATGCAGGGAGATCTAGCACGACACTACGATTGGAGAGAGTTAAGAACTACCGATGTATATTATAATTCTACGTGAGGCTCTATTCATCCGTCCGTACGTCCGGTGTCTGTACGTGACGCTTTTCAGTATTAGGTAGGGGGAACTTCAATTTGCAAGAAGCACTTATTTTCGCTGAAACGAAGTTCAACAGTAGCTGTCTTTTTAAGCTCTTCTTGAAATTCAGTCACTTGCAAAGCGAAGACATGAAGATCATTTCACTCGTATGTTATAATATACCGCTTTTCATTTCTTTCGCAACATATTATGTTTTCTTTGCTCATGGCACTCGACGATCTTGACAATGCCAGCCAGATACGTATATAGGATACGCTGCTAGAGAATGGAGCGGGTATTCTTTCAAGCGAATGTGCGATTTCTATAATTAAGGAAATACAATGACATCTTGAGAACAGAAGGTTCGGCTGCTTAAGAAACTGGCCGAGTCTGTTCATTGTATATCTATCGCGTCAGAGAGAGCAAGAAAATTATGGGCTACTGAGCAATAGCCATGGGTCCCGTAGTCGTAAAAAAATCGGACACGCTGATGAAAAATTGAAACGCGTAAGATGATGATTAGCTATATTATCTGTAAACAGTGGAAAACAGAGCGTAGAGAGGGCATGCATAAATAGAGGAGAATTATACGAGAAGTACCGTTGTATGCAAGAGTCACAGGTGAGAGAGGCTAGAGTCCCATAGACGCGGTGTGTTAAGGCGGACTTAAAACTGGACGGGGTAGGTAAGTTAAATTACAGGAAAACTACCTTATGTCAAACTAAAGTAGGTGAAAACATTAATTAACCGTGGAATTTTCACGGGTCCCGCTAGTACCTCTAACTTAGCTATCACTGATCATTAGGAATTTGTTCGATTGCTCTTCATAGCCGATCAAAGCCAGTGCCACTTGTCCGAACTTTACACTGAATTCACCTTGATTAAGCAAACTTGACTATTTAATACCTTTGTTTCATAAGTGTTAACTTGTATAAATATCTACGTTAAATCGTTAAATCTTTGTTACTAAACATATTGCATATTCATGCATAAATCATCAAAAATTGTTGACGATATTTTAGATTATTCATGTTTGAATAATTGCGCATGTTTAGTCTGATTAGCCTATGCAAAAGATGATTAATGAGATATTTTTGATGTTTCAGAATAATTTTAAGCACAAACGAAAAAAAATTAATCACAGAAAATCACCTTACGGGTATCGAAATAGAAAGTAGAGAATATTCCTATACTCTATTTTATAATCCGCATAGTCTCCTTTACTTTCCAAAATCTTCATGAGTCTTTTGGCTACAACAGAAGAAATATTCCACACGTCAAAAGGTTTTATCCTAATATACTAAAACGCTTCGTACATTCCTTTATTTCGTGTCTGCTCCGCTCTTAAGAAAATATGGGGAAAATAGGCTAGGTTTCAAATTTCGTAATCATGTTTTGTTTCCATGGAGATCAATAACCAGGTTACAGAAGGCTAATGTGAATCCTTATCCCTTTATTATCTGAACTAGTGGACCCGCGAGGGAAAAAATTCACGCAATAATCAATATATTTGCTTCATATAGGCCGGTGCGGAATATTCTCTTCTTTGAGTTGCTGCTTCTTCTTCATAACAAGAAATTCGTGATGACACTTCTTCATTGACTAAAGTGCCCGCGCTGTCAAGAATGGCAGTGAAGAATTTCTTATGACTTTTCTTCATTTATCATAATTTCCTTTATACAATTGCTAACTTAAAAGCGCATCGAGATGAGCGTTTACGGGTTCCCAAACTACTGAGTAGCGAAACTTTTTTCCCTCTTTCTCTGACATAGAGAAAGATAATGTTTCCCGCAGGCCGTTCAGCAACACTCAAAATAATAGTTCACTTTGGTAGCATACCTTCCCTTTGATACCTTTGATGATACTTCAGACGAGGTCCAAACGACGTTATACACGCCGCCCAGCTTGTGCAGAGGTGATGCTGCAGTCCGTAACCAGCGGGGTGGCTAACAGCGAGTTATCCCCACAGTTCACGTAACAGCTTACAGCAGCTTTATCTGGCACGTTCAGTAAGCATGCGTCCAGTAAGTGTTTAAATTTCGCAGTCTCTGTACCGTTGACATTGCAAAGTGACGAGGCATTTCGTTGAATAATCTCGCCCCTCGGACCACGAACTATTAGAATACTTTGTGGCTATCGCACCACCACCAGTTTTGATCGGAATGCGCACCTCACAAGTGCGACCAATACGGTTTGAGTGTCTGGCAGGGATTCGCCCATTGACATTGACAGTAATTCCTTCTAGAATTTTCCGAATATATATGATCGTAAAGCGCTCGAATCTCCTTTTTGAATTGAGTACATTTGAAGTTCAGACAGTCTTTCGTGATGGTTTAAATCTTTCATGCCTCGGATTTTAGCAGTGAATGATCTCTGGATCGCCTCGAGGCGTTCTAAGTCTTTCCGTTTGCTTGGCATCCAAAGAGGTGAACAGTATTCAATCTTTGGCAGTATCAGTTGTTTCCATAAGGTGAGCATTGTGTGTGCCTCTCGTGAAGAGAAAGTTCGAAGCACTCATCCGCTCCACTTCTTGCCTACGGTAACAACTCGAGCCACATGATCTTCAAAAGTGGCATTATCTTGTATTCTCACCCCAAGATCCCTTAAAACTTGCTTTCTCTCAATTCCGCTCTCATCTTTCGTCGTGTAGGACGTGGATTCAGAAAGGGAGAAGTTTTTTCCGTATCGTAAAAGTTCAAATTTTGATTCGTTGAAGGTCATGTTGTTAACCGATGGCCAGTGAAAGATGTTGATTAGGTCCAGCTGCACATTCCGTACGTCCGCCGTTGATTGCACCGCTGCAAATATCTGTGTGTCATCAGTGAACGATGAGGGAACGGCAAACTTGCATTGGTGCCCCATATCATTTATCATGATAAGGAAGAGTATTGGACCAAGCACTGTGCCTTGTGGGACTCCACTGAGTACCGGCTGTCGTTTAGACACTTTATTATTTATAATTACACTCTGGGTTAAGTTTGTCAGAGAAGCTTCGATCCATCTAAGACATTTTCCACGGATGCCCATGTTGAAGAGTTTCAGTAGCAGTATTCCATGGTCTACTTTATCGGATGCTTTGGCAATATCTAAATATATTATGTCCACACTGTGGCCTTGACATAGTAGGTCGAGAATAGAGTCATAATGCTCAAGCAGCTGCACAGTGGTTGAACGTTTATGGCGAAAGCCATGTTGATTTGATGTAAGCAGCTTCTTGCTCTATGAATGATGTACAAGGTGTTTCCTAAAGACCCTTTCAAAGCTAGCTAGGGAGACAGGTCTATAGTTCGCTGGATCCAAGCTATTATCAGCTTTAGGAATAGGTGAAATAATCGCGGGCTTGTAGGTGAGTGGAATTTCTTCATCATCCATTGATTTTTGCCACATATGGTATAGGGGTAAGAGATGCTTAGCTTGCACATCTTAAGAATTTTTGCAGGCACATCATCTGGTCCCGCTGCACTGTTGCCGCTAAGTTCATCAATGGCTAGTTCAATGCTTAGTTTTGTGAACTCGAAGTCCGTTAGGTAGTTTGTAGTTAANACTAAAGAATTTTTGAAATTACTATCCTTTGGTAAATTATAAGATTGAAATGAAGTCGACATGAACTAATATAAAAGTTTGACGTTTCGGAAGCATCCTTCCATTTTCAAAAACCTAATAAAACCTTCTAAGGATATATACCTAACAAAAAAATTTTTTTTTTATTTAAGAAGACCTAAAACGTGATGGTGTTAGCAGTGTGGGACCCAGAGGGCGAATGACCATGGTGCGCTATGGGGTCCTTATGCCTATGTATGATGTCTTCTGGAGCCTACAGGTTCCAGTTGAACAGGTATATTCATACACGACGCTAGTGCGTTTGTGGTCCGCTTTCGCTACATTTGGGTTGTTACGCATTACCAGGGAGCTGATGGACGGGTTCTTATAGTATATGCTAAGTTTTAGGCTGTCTGCTGCGTTTCTGCATCTTGTGTTGATTCCTATGATATTCTTCAGTATACGCTAATCCGTTCGGTAAGCTTTCGACATTTGATTTTCATAGTAAATGGTGTGGGTGGTTCCTGGGCCCGTAACAGTGTTGTTTTCACTGTTTTTTAGAGCGTTGTCGATGTAGTTTCGTAGGATTGCGTCGAATTGGTGGTTGGAGTAGCCATTGTTGAGTGCTTGCTTGATCTTGTTGATAGCTTGATGAAAGCGACCCCAGATGTATGATGTACCATGGCGGTGGTCGGGGGTCTACTATTGTACATGTCGATAACCTTCAAACACGCTCCGGCACGCGCGCTAGTTCGCGCTGCCACTGCTCGGGCATACGACTCCAGCAAAAGTCTCTATTGTATCATACAAGGGTTCCATGCAGCTAGGACTTCTTGCAGACACTTACAAAATATATTTAGTGTTGGCGCAACTTTAGTTTCCAAATTTCTAGAATTGTTACTTTAAGAACTATTATAATTTTATACCTATTGTCAGTAGCACCGTTTTCTAATTGTCAGTCTTGGTGCGACTTTTTTTTTGGAAACCGCAGCCACGTAGCCTTTATAGCCGTATTAATATGCAAGTAAAGAGTACAAATCTTCAAGTTTTCGTGCTATCACTGGTTAGTGCGCTACGCGTGATACCTACAAGCACATATAACCTGACGTGACTTATATCTTCAAGGGTCCGTCACGTATAGTGTGTAGATATACCTCTATATACAGTGATCTGACCATCACTGAGCGTCGGGGAAAGCTTCAGGATTCTTCACTAGCATTGCGGATAACCGGAGGTTCGCCAGTTGTTAGTACACACAGAGTTACTCGTATTCAATATATTTATGGTCTGTAGCACAGATTATCATTGGCAGTACGTTCAGGTAGTCTATAGAACTATACAATATGTATATATAGGTGCACTATGCGAATGTCTATGCACAGGCACTCTCTGGATATTGGACCTTTACAGTAATTAGGTCTTCTAGAGGCATGTTTCAATGTCACATCCTCAAAGACCGACCTGTTGGATTGCCGGCGGCGGTAATAGTCTGTCTGCTGCAGTTCTGCGACTAGGTTTTATAGGCGCGTCACACATCTGGGGATTAGCGCCGGTACAATATTTTATAACTTCGGTGAATCAATGCTTTGTCGGTGTTGTTTCTTATACCTCCGTGGGCACTGGCTTTGATCGTTGAAACATATTCCGGTGCTGGTTGGTTTCTCTTTGAGTGATGTAATGAAACGGTAGGTGCTGCCGTTGACTGAAACGTCCAGAAAATTGATTTTATAATTGACTCTTAGCTCTTGTGTGAAGTTGAGTACACATTACGTTTCCAGTAGAGATTTGAATTCCTGAAGTTGCTGGACGCTGTCGATGACCAAAAAGCAGTCATCCAAATACCGGGAGTTTATTGTAGGTTTCTTACTGGGATGATTGCAAACGACTGTGTTTTCCACGTGGCACATGTAGTAATTCGTGAAAGTTACTCCGAGCGGTGAGCCCATAGCAATTCCATCCTTTTGTAGGAACAGGGGGCCATCAACGTTCAAGAAGGGCGATTTTGTTGTGCAAACCAGGAGTTTCTTTAGTAGTCCGCGTTCGATGGGTGGTGGTGCGAGTTCTTCGTGTTTGTAGATTGCATTGCAGATGATGTCAAATGTCTCGTACAGTGGTACATTGGTAAATAGCGATTCCACATCGAGCGAGACGACAATACCACTTGGGCCAGTCGCTCTGATGATGCTGAGAAATTCATCTTTGGATGCGATGGTAAATCTGCTGGGAAGATACGGCGTAATGAGCTTGTTAAGTTCTTTGGCGGTTCCGTACGTTAGAGTCGTGACTTACAATTTGATTGGTCGTAAAGGATTTCCAGTTTTGTGGGTCTCAACTGTGCCGTATATGTGGCCTGGAGTGTACTCGTAGATAATGGGTTCAAGGATATATGTGGGCTGTGCTTTGTTGACGGCTACTATTAATTTGTTGACTTCAGTTTTGCGTGATGCTGTTGGGTCTCTCGGGTATATATTTGTCTGTCCACCCAAAAAAACAGGAGTTGAGCAATGTTCATAATTTTTGTATGGAGTATCGTGGGTTAATCTAGATGTAACCCATGCCAAAACACTAGCCCTAGCTGGCCATAAAAATGACGACGTTGAATTTTCCTCCACCGCGGCAGATCGTCTCACGCCAAGAGGCATCCCATTTTGCTTGTGTTATTATTGAAAGATCTGAACGGGGCGGTCAGCATGGTGCTAACATGGTGCTCTGTACAAACTTCAGCTAGCTACTCGTAGAAAATATCAATAAATAAACACTGTTTCATCATTAAAAAAATTCGATTTGAAAGCTTTTTCAACCTTCCTAAAAATTCGAAGTTTACTATTAGTCAGTTTGTTTAAAACAACTCGGGAATAAAATTTTGTAATAGCACTAATCACTGCATTAAAATTGTCGACAACGTTTCGGCATAAAACACTTGCCATCTTCAGGTCTATAAATAAAATCCGAGAACATAAGAGAACCGATGTCTAAATTTCTCAAACTACTAAAATGATCACCTATATCACTATTTTCATTGCACAAAGAAAATACGGATCACGAGAAAATATCAGTCAAAATGCATAAGTATCACAGTCAAATGTTGCACAGTAAGCTCCATAGGTGTCAACACAGCAACATCCTCGCCCTAGCACCACTTTGTTCTAAGTGAGGGTTACCTGTCTGTGCGCCCTTTATATAAGCAGCACCTTAGTGGAAAATTCTAGATCAGTAAAGTTTTAAAAAGTTGAAACCTTGATCGTACTTCACATGTATTTAAGGATTATTTTGTTTGATGCTAATTGCTTCCGCTATTTTTAAATCAAGGACATTGTGGTGGCTGAAAATAATTGAGAAACTATTAATTAGAGTATCGGCTGGAGGAGCATTCATGTGATGTTCGTATGAATAGTGGGATTTAATGCTACTTGAGCTTTGTAGGTGCTGCTTACACCGCTTCAGTAGGGCATTTGTTATATAACCAATGTAGGAGGCATTACAGCCTTCCTCTGTGCAGTTAAATCGGTATACAACTCCTGACCTATGAGCAGTGGGTTTTACAGGTCTAGTAGAGAAACATGAGCCAAGTTTGCGTGGTCTGTAATAGGCGATCAGTTGTACTGAATTACGGTTATTAACAGGTTTCACGTGCCGTTTGATGATATTGTTTAGCGTCTTTCGGTTTGCAGTGTAGGAAGAGACATTATCAAATTCTACGTAAAATCTAACGGAATTGTTTTCGTTTATGTTAATGCTATTATTAGTGAAGTTCTGATTCAGTATACTAGCGATTACAATTTATACGAGTGTTTGTGGGAAGTCACAGTTGGCAAAAACTTGCTGTAATCTACGAATTTCGGTATCAAACGCAGCCCAAGAGCTCGATAACTTTACAGCCCGATGAACAAGGTTTTTTATGAGCGACTTCATGTAGCTGGTTAGCGTGAACGAATCAAAATTAGTATTAGCAGCTGGTATTAGTAGGCTTTGCATAGACAGATGTTTTGATTTTACCATTCTCAACATGTAACAGAACGTCTAGAAATGGAATGTATTATTTTCTATGACATCTTTTGTAAAATTCAACACAGAGTTTGACTCTGTCAAACAGGACTTGAATGCTCCTCGAGCCGATACTCTAATTAAAAGTTTTTCAATAATTTATTTTCAGCCACCACAATATCCTTGATCTAAAAATAGTGGAAGCAATTAGCATCAAGCAAAATAATCCTTCTATACAGTGCCTAGACATAAGTATTTGCACAACTCTTTTTTTATGTATTTTAAAAAAATTAGGGACTGCTTTAGGATAATTAATACAGGAACTTTATATACCATATATGTATGTATAATAGAATATTTAAACAGAACAGTCAAATGTGCACTTATAACAAGAAAATTTAACACAAGCAAAGGTAATGAGGGGCAAAAGTATTTGACAAAAAAAAATATGACATTAGTGCTTGGGGGCGTGATCTTTATTGGCAGTAACAGAATGGAGACGATTGTTATAGCTGGAAATTAACTTTTCACTTTCACTTGATGGTATTTTTGCCATTCTTCCATGCAGATAACCATTAATTCAGTAATGTTTTTGGGACACCGTTTGTGGACACCAGATTTAAAAAGACGTCACAAATTTTCTTTCGGATTAAGGTCCGGTGATTGGCTAGGCCATGGAAGAATATTTATTTTCTTCTTTTGAAACCATTATTTCGTTAAATTCGCAGTATGCTTGGGGTCGTTGTCTTGTTGGAAGGTCCACCTGCGCCGTCTGTAGAATTTTTTGGCACTTGGAAGCATCTTCTTCTCTAATATCTCCCTGTACGTGAAACTATTTATCTTGCCAACAATGATATGAAGATCCCCAACACCACGGGCAGTAAAGCAACCCCACACCATGATGCTGCTGCCCCCTCCATGCTTCACGGTGGGGATGGTGTTCTTGGGGTCATAAGCAGTACCACGTTTCCTCCATAGATGCCGAGCTTCATTTCTGCCAAATAGTTTTATTTTAGTTTCGTCAGACCATATAACTCCTTCTCAAAGCTCATTTCCTTTGTCCAGGTGGTCTTTGGCAAATGTTAAGCGGCTCTTGACATGCTTTGCTGTAAGAAGAGGAGTTTTACGAGGAGTGTAAGAATGAATGCCAGAACGGTTCAATTCTCTAACAATAGTTTTCTTGCTGACAAGCAGGCCCTGAGACGCCAGTTCACTCTGAAGGTCAGCACGAGTTGTCATGGGGTCGTTCGTCACCTTACGTAGCATGTAGCGCCGAGGACTATCCATAATCTTACGCAGAGTCCAGCGCATGGCAGGTTGGAGACCGCCCTAGTCACTTGATGCTTGCGGACTATTGCTCCAACCGTTGAAAAAGTAACATTGACACGATCTACTATTATTATATAAGTTAATCCTTCACTACGAAGTTGAATTATCTGTTTACCAGTAGCTTCAGGCATTTCTTTAACTTTGGGCATTGTAGTGAGAGTATGCGCGACTTCAACGAGGTCTAGAGAGGTAATGATTGCGCCGGCTGTGGTTTGTTTACATTGTATTTGTTTCGAGACGTTTCATGAACGTTCTAGAATAAATTCTAAGCTAATTTATTCAAATTATACTATTAAATATCAAAGATTCAACATCATATTTATGTTCGTCAAATACATTTGTCCCTCATTACTTTTACTTGTGTTAAATTTTCTTGTTATAAGTGCACATTTGGCTGTTTTGTTTAAATATTTTATTCTGAATATGTTATATAAACTTCCTCTATTAATTATCCTAAGGCAGACCCTGATTTTTTAAAAATACATAAAAATAGAGTTGTGCAAATACTTATGTCTAGGCACTGTAAATGTGAAGTACGATCCACTAAGGTGCTGCCTATATAAAGGGCGCACAGACAGGTAACCCTCACTTCGAACAAAGTGGTGCTAGGGCGAGGCTGTTGCTCTGTTGACACCTGTGGAACTTACTGAACAACATGTGACTGTGATACACAAAATCTTGCCTGTGATACTTATGCATTTTGACTGATATTTTCTCTTGATCCGTATTTTCTTTGTCCAATGAAAATAGTTATATAGGTGGTCATTTTAATAGTTTGAGAAATTTAGACTTATTGGTTCTCTTATGTTCACAGATTTTATTTATAGACCTGAAGATGACAAGTGTTTTATGCCGATAATTTCAATACAGTGATTAGTGCTATTACAAAATTTTATTCCCGAGTTGTTTTAAACAAACTGAATAATAATAAACTTGGAATTTTTAGGAAAGGTTAAAAAGGCTTTCAAATCGAACTGTAAACTTAATGCTGATGTACAATTTTTAGATTAAAAATATTGAAAAATGCTTATTTCTTGAGATATTGGGCTTAGCAAATTTATGGAAATTCAAGCTCGGCACGTTATGCTCTGAATGTGAGACGTTTTCTCAACATTCAATTTCCAAATCGATGGTTTGGAGGTAATGGTGCTGTGTTCTAGCCACCAAGATCACCTGATCTGTCTCCGCTAGATTTTTTCTTGCGAGGACACGTGAAAAGTCTTCTTTATGCCAGACCTGTCGAGTCGGAAGAAAACCTTGTCGCCCGAAATACAGTTACTGCTGGAGATATCGCTGAGATCCATGGAATCTTTGGCAACGTACGCAACTCCCTTCGACGAAGGTGTCGTGCTTGTATCAATGTTCATGGTAGACATTCGGACAATTACTGTAATGAGATCCTTGCTAACAAACAATCTCTTGTTATTTGAGCATTAAAACCGGGGTTGCGGAGTCGGATGGCTAAAGGTCCAATTACGACTCCGACTCCAGGTCCTTAAGATTTTCCGACTCAAGACTCCAACTCCTTGATCCAACTACATAATAGGCTAATGTATACATCAGCTAAATAGTTATGTAAAAAAAAATCTTACCAATATATGCACACATGTTAAGCTAAAGATAGTATTTTTGTACATTCACAATATTTCACATCAGTAGCACCATTTAAGATATTAAATTTTCATATATTTAATTATTTCTAATTCAATAATATGCAGAAACTGTCTTTTTTGACATGCCTAACTTTTTATTTTGGAGAAATTAAACTATCAGAAAGTGCCAAGTAATTTAACACTGGTGCACTGCTTAATAGTTTCTGAAAAGTTTTTAAAAATTTTACAAGTACCCAAAAATAACCTATACCTGTTTAACTTACTGTAACTCCAAAAAAATGAAACCTAGATCTAAAGTCTCCAAAAAAATATAAAGGTTCGCCTCTAAGTTTTATTGGAACATTTGCTTGGTTATGGTCAATGGGAGTAGATTGGAATTTTTATTTTCTTGAATTCTGTAACATTAGGCATTTTTATTTACTTGTCCGTCAAATAGTTTTCTGTTAATTAGTAAAATATTTAGGCCTGTGTGATATTGGTGGCATGTTCAATACAATTAGGAAATAATAGAATGAAGAAAACTAATACTGTCACTAAACCATAATACAGTTTATTAATATAATACACGAATATAAAATAACAATGCTATTTAATTAATACAGCAGCTCAAGTTTCAGAATTATTAAATTTTTTCCTCAAATGGATTCCATCACCATTTGCACCACTTGGGACTGGAATTATACAGCTTGTTCATGAAACATAAGAAGTTAGGATAAGTTAGCATTAGGTGGGTACCTATTAGACAATCTAGGTACTCAATTATCAATGGCATACGCATGGATTGAGCCAGAAACAAAATATGTTCACCATTACAAGATCTTTTATTACTTTTTTAAAACTTACGACTGAAAATTCTGAATTAATTCAAAAATAGAGATTTTTTAGATTGTATTCCGGAGTTGGAGTCCGACTAAAAATTCCGACTCCAAATCCTGACTCCAAGAGCAAGTGAGATTCTGGCTCCGACTCTGACTCCCCCTCAAATTCTCCGACTCCGCAACCCTGATTAAAACTACCCTCGTGTGTATTAATAAGCAGAGTGCATCGTGACGTAAAACCGATTCATTCATGTAGGTAACTAATAATCAGCGTTCATAATTTACGTGATTATGTCACAAAC
This sequence comes from Parhyale hawaiensis, assembly GCA_001587735.2. NCBI lineage: Eukaryota > Metazoa > Arthropoda > Malacostraca > Amphipoda > Hyalidae > Parhyale > Parhyale hawaiensis. The sequence continues at coordinate 4,353,791 of LQNS02278091.1, read as the reverse complement.
TAAGCGTTTTTCGATTTTTTTTATTGATGAAGTTTGTCCCAAAAACTTAACAAACCCAGTATATATGCATATACAGTACATACACATACATAATTATATATAGTACCCATTATCCTAAAAACTAAGGCCTAAATAAAATCGTTGTACGAGCAAAATATGTTTCTTTTCAAAATAAGTTGCACTGTGCAAATTCCAGAACAATCGGTACACTTTTATTGTCTGACGGGTGTCCGCAGGCGACCATTTTGTAAAATGGCTGCCACGGCCGCCAGGGGGCAGTTGGCCGATGGCTCTACATCCAATTTTGCTTATATTATACTGGTCTGCCACGGCGCCAAATTTGATGCTTTTATCAAAAAGTGCACAATTATCGTCGAATACTCCTAGCTAAACCGCCGCACTATAGCTAGGGCTGGAAACTCTGGTGATATTGGTTTCTGAGGATTGTCGCGTTGATGAATTTTCACAGTGCCGTAAAGATAATCTTGGCTATAGCTACCAGTTATAGGTGTGAGTACTGTATTGCCAGCAGAAACATCGGCGGTCTTTATAAGTTCGCTCAAGTCTCGTTGGAAATTCTCAGTAGGGTCGGCTGTAATTTTCTAGAACTTAGTTTGCTCTTACAGCAAGAACTGTACTTTCTGATCATAGCCCCTGTGTTGAGGATGACAAAGATACTGGATTTGTCAGGTTTGCGTTATACGATGTTGGAATTTTCTTTCACTTCTGTTGCTGCCTGTCTTAGTTCAGGTGTCAGAATAGAAGAAGGCTCAAAGTTTTGTCGGCGTGTGGCCTCGTTTCTCAGTTGATCTTTGAGGTCATTTTTGATGGTTACTTTGCTGTCGGATTCTTGCTCAATGAGTGGGTAATATAACAACTTGAACTTTATTTTCTTATTCAATTTACTGCATTTGCGTTGAATATGGTAGTTTGGTCCGAGATTGAAAAGCAAACAGACAACCAAAAATCAATTTTGAATCTCCGACGAATCTACCATATTCGTTGCAAATGCAATAAACTGAACAAGAAAATAGAGTGCCAGTTGTTATATGACTGACTCATTTAGTAAAAATCTGACAGCAAAGTAGCTATAAAAAAATTAGCTCAAAGATCAACTGAGAAATGAGGCCACACGGCGTCTTCTATTGAGACACCTCAACTAAGGAAGGCAGCAAGAGAACTGAAAAGAAATAAAAGCGCCACATCGCGATACGCAAATCTGACAAATCATTTCACTCTGCCAACCTCAACACAGTAGACTATATATGATCAGAAAATATAGTGCTTGCTGAATGACCAATCTAAGTTGAAGGAAATTACAGCCGACCCTATTGAGAAGTTCCAATGAGACTTGAATAAACTTATAAAGACCTTAAATACTTCTGCTTGTAATAAAGTACTCACACCTACTGTATAACTGGTAGCTATGGCCCAGATTATTTTTACGGCACCGTAAAAATTCTTAAACTCAACAATCATCTGAGACTGATACTGTAATATCACAAGTTCTAAGCCCTAGCAATGAGACAGCAAAAAAAAAAAGAATTGAATCGTCTCATTCAACCGTATTTGCCTTCTAAATATTCGGTCAAATCAAGAGATGATTTCTTAGAGATTATGAGACCAACTCTAATCGTAGTCTCGCTTGACGCAGAAAGTCTGTTTACTAATATTTCGGTTGATGAAAAAATTCCAATCATTGAAAACTGCATACAATCATGAGGACTTACCACCACCAAAATTTGCTCTCGCTATCTTTGAAATTTTCCGCAAACCGTGTACAACACAAACACCCCTTAGATTCCCTCACAACGGCCTTTTTATCAAACCAAGGGTATTGCAATGGGAAGCTCTTTGGGCCTCACACTTGCCAAGTTCTCGTGTACTTGAGTCATTTAAAGAATAAAGTTGTTGTAAACCAGGAGCTCAATACCTATACTGCCGATACGTGGGGGACATTTACTTCGTAGCACGAATGAAAACCCAACTTATGCGTCTTCAGAAAGAGTTGTATAGAAGCAGTCAGAGCTACGTACGCTTCACGTATGAAATTGGTACCAACAACACCTTACCTTTCTTGAACATTAAAATATACGCAGCATAAGGTCAATATCGCACAACGGCCTACCGAAAAAACGACTGATGCTGGAGTGTACCTCAACAGTGTACCTCAAAGTTTGTTCTGATGATACGGCGATAAAAATAATGCTCGACTACGTAAGAAACAAGTTTTAAATAATAATGGTTACACAAACTCATTGTTCGATAAACTACTGAGCAATTTATTTGTAGCAGAAATATATTTGGGTAGATCGCCTGAGACTTGAAATTACTGACCGTGTTGAGTGGCTCCCCATCCAGCCGCGGCTACCTTCCGCCCTTCCATTGCAACTGCTGCCTCCGACCCCCACGGCAGGCAGATGGGTCCTATCGCCTCCTTGTTGGGCTGAAAGAAAGAGTTAACTTTTATTCATCACCTCTGCCAAGAAGGTAATGCTTAGCTGGGGTTTGCTTGTCCGTCTGGTTAGCAACGTCTCTCTCAAATTCATGAGCCGATCAACCGTAAAATTTCCAATAACTTATTTAACTGCTAGGAATGTCATGAGCAATTGAAGAGTAAATCTGAATGATGATCATTCAGTCATTTCGTCTGTTTGATTGTATGCCCACCACTCTGTCATTTAGCATTTTCTTGCTTAGAGTGCAACTCTAGTTTATTTCTATTTTGCTATCTCGCAGCCGATAAAGACACTAATCTAAAATTTAGGCTAGGCTATTATGCTCGAAAATAATTCAGGAATTGATGTTGTTGGGCGAATGATACTCGATCCTTTTTTCGGTATACGAACGAAGACAAAACATTATCGTTTACAAGGAGTTGAATTAAAGCAAGTAACGCGATGTCCTGCATGATACTGATAATTCTAGAAGGAAAAACAGTTTGAGACAATGACTGCATTAGTGCCGGTGGAGTCTGTGTTAGAGTTCACGTCCCTGGCAGACTTTTTGACAGGCTTGGAAGCTGTTTCAATATTTTAGCTTCTGGAACGACGAAGAATATTGATAAGGGCAGCATCCTTACGTGTTGCAGCTTCCTCGATCTCACTCATTTGGTTATGGCTAGTAACTATGAACAAATAGCAAATTCACTCATCTAAAATGTTTTGGCTTTAGATCTGAACTCTTTTACAATATGCTGCAATTGACTCTGTTCCGTGTATATATAATATTAAGAATATGATCTTTTCGTGCGTTAATTATTCAGAAGAGCTCTGAAAGTAAAACAGGGGCTACACTCTACAGTTGCGCGCAAAACTTTATGAAAAGCTGTGCATTTCGCCCGCCCGTTCTGAGCCATATTTCCTGCACTGCCTGCCAGATATGACACAAATTAAGTCCTATATTTTTAGGCACTCTGAACCAATCCTGGGACCGGATGCACAGACACCTTGTGAAGTTACGATAACGTAAACTGTAAAGTTCTTTGAAGAAGTACCTATATAGCGGGTCAGATTTTGTCAGATTCTTACTCTGAATCATGAAAAAGTTATGATCAAAGTGGTTTGAAGCTCTGACATATGCAGTATGCATACCTAAGTAATAGACAGAATCAGGTGTTCAATCGTAGAGTAAAAATGTAAAACTTCAGCAGTTACATGGTTGCATTCGTGCCTGCAGCTGTACAGTTTCGATGCTTGTAACTTAACAAAGCGTTTAGACATCGGCCCCTGGGACGCATACACGCATCGAACGAGTACGAAGGCGTTCAGTTACAACCCGCCATTTATTTTGTTGTCAAAGGTAGTGTGTGCTAAAAGGCAAAATAACTTCTCCACCCATTAAATGCGTCCAAGAAAGGGTTGAAGCCAGGAACATGGATGCGCTAGCTTGAACGGCGTGTGAGGTGCACATGCACATCCATGTAGTGAGCTGTGCTTTCGATTGTATGGTGTGACCCTTGTATGAATCGCCGACAGTCCACAAGCCACATGCTGGTCGAGCTCTATCAGAAACTTACAAAATGTTGACCTACAATAAAGTGCTTACACAGTTTAGTAGTCCTACGAAAAAAAAAAACACCTGGAATGCGGTACCCTGTACAATTTGGTACAGTTAGGGCTAACACAGTTCTCCTCTTGTGCAGTAAGCACAGGGACCAACAGTACCGAGGTAACCTCACCGACAGCTCCACAGGCCGGTCGAGTTCTATCAGCGTCAGGTCGTGGTAGCCTGCAGCGATGGAGTACTGCGGGTACGGGACGATGTGGCGGAGTCCAAAATCCTCGTGAAGAGCTCCCTCCGTGTCGCGTGTGTAGTCGTGCTCTCCTAGGCGGATTACGTCAGGAAGGCTAGAAAGAATGAGTAGAGGGAGTGCCGCTTTTTGAACCACTAGTGGTTCAAAAAGCGGCCCTCACTAGTGGTTCAAAGAGCGGCCGCGGTCCGCGCGCGCCCCGGCCACCGCGCGCCCGGCGCCGCCCCCCTCGGCGGGG
>LQNS02278091.1:4326050-4336582 GCA_001587735.2 Parhyale hawaiensis | reverse complement strand
GCCTCCCCGCCGAGGGGGGCGGCGCCGGGCGCGCGGTGGCCGGGGCGCGCGCGGACCGCGGCCGCTCTTTGAACCACTAGTGAGGGCCGCTTTTTGAACCACTAGTGGTTCAAAAAGCGGCACTCCCTCTACTAGAATGAACCCGATTAAGCTTTTATCATACCAGGCAACATGATAATAAAGGTTATAAGAACACTTCTACCTGATTTCAACTGCCATCTTCCCTTTGACGAGATGGTGTGCGGATTTTCGCTAACTTTTTGAAAACAGAAAAATATGATAAAGCATTTCAGGAAGATTAGTCACACACACAAACACACACAGAGACCTCGATAGTATGACGGGCCAAAATATTTCTAGGAGAAATAGGTCATTGCTTAATATTATTCCTGATAGATGAGACTACAGTATGTTTGCAAAGTCTAAGGCTTATTTGATTAATGCAAACATAGAATAACAAAGCTAACATATTATCTGGTTCTGTGCATTGATGTTACCGTAGACGCTAAGATAATGGAAGATCCACGACCGACTATGACGCTTTAAACAACCTTGAAGTACAGTAATTAAGGTTCCACATAACGCGTCTTTTTGTACTCGCATTGTATATACGGTTAACATCATAGCACGATCAAAAACTGTTTTTATCGTTATTCCCGAAATTCATAGAAAATGTGAGTTAAGAGCAAAATAAAGTATTACAAAATTGTCTGCTATAAATATTTACTTCACATAGTATTTCATGCAAATTTTAATGACCTACCGAGTGCATGCAAGACATAAGTTTAGAAATATATTTTGCTAAATTCGAAATGCATGTATTACAGATTGAACAAATCTAATGTAATGGCCTCTTTGTATGTACTTTTACTTTGGGCCATCATTGGGTGCAAAACAGTATCTCTAATTTATCAATAAATGTCAAATTATCTTAGCTGCCGCAACAATAGCACTTTCTTAAAAATCCATTTCACAGAAATCGTCAAGGAGAGACTACCAATTTTATCGAACAGTTCGCGCTACATGAATCGCGTCGAGTGAATTATTCAAACTCAATTTTCTGTCGCGTAGTGAGAATATCGCGCTGTGTGAATCGCGCGGTATGATACTTTTTCTGTAAGTTAATAGCTATGTTATTATGAAAATAAAATTTCTGCGGGTTGTTGCCCATCAACTACAGTACTAATATTTCGCCATGACGCTTTAGTCCATGGGCCGGACCAGATGTCCGTACCATCCAATGTGGCAAAACTTTACCTGTGCCATTTTGTTTGTTACATTGTTGAAAATAAATGTAAGATAGACTTTTCAAATGAGCAGCTTATTCCTTTTTTTTAATGAATACCTTTTTAAATATGTTTGTGATGAGAGAAATCCAGCCGATTTCGTGATGCTTGGTTAGAGGCTCAAAACCTACGTAAGATTCAAGATACTGGTTTTATGCACACAGATAACATACTTATTGGCTGCTAATTATTATGTTTTATTATATTACAGGTCGAGGCAGAGGAAAAACTGTGAACAATGACGGATCCCGATTCAAACCCCAGGCGGCCACGGGTATCAGTAGACCGTATCATCCATTACACTAACGACAATGAGAACTTGGTTTCCCCTCAATCTGTTATGTCCGGGAACACCCTGGTCAGGGCAGCCCAAATTCACAAGCACAGCCCTATTCTTCAGCTGGCAGAAGAGACCGCAGAGGAAGACATTCCTGAGGTCTACTACCACAGACGACGCCGTAGTAGCTTCACACTGAAGAAATCCCTCGATAGCTCACAAGGTGAAGCAAAGCATCCAAACCGGAAAGCATCCCAGCAAGAGATACCAGCACTCGTGCAGTTCCCAGCACTTCGAGAACTTATACAGACAAATGCATATTTTGTAAGAAGACTAGCAAATATGCGAGAAAACAGAACATCAGCGAACCACTGGTGATGTGTAAGGAACTGAGGGCCGATGCCGAGGCCAGTAATGTTGCGACAATGAAACTGGACAGTAAAATTCTTGCAATTGTGAGCAAGGAGAGCTGTGGTATGGATCGTGTGCAAGATTCCACCAAGAAGCAACTTCAGCGCACATTTGAACAAGACTTTGGCGAGTCCCTACAAATCATCCTGGACAACAATGGAAAATTCCTCGTGTACCCAGAAAGCCTCGCGATACAGGAACTTGTCCAAGAAAACCAATATCTGGAAAAGGAGATGACGACTCTCAGGATGTCCTTCAAGCAGAGAGAAAGAAGAAGGATGAGCAAGATGTAGAGGCACTGATAGACTTGACGGAAAGCAGCTGGCTCTACCATATGTCTCCAGATGAGGACGAGTTGGCCAACCTGTCCACAGGCGCAGTGGCACCCCCAGTTGTCAAGAAGGACCTTATGACTGCTCATGCAGTCGGGGAAGCACCACATAAGGAATTCAAGGCATAGCTGTCAGAGGAATGGAAGCTACCAAAGTACCGACAGAAGCTATCCGACAAGGTGTCATCACATGTGAAAAGGACTGCTACAACCTAACAAAAGAGGGGTAGGAGAATGTGGCTGAGCTGACGTCGACGCAAGAAGAGGCCGACACCCGTCTGGTGCGCCAGACACAGCATGTAGCGCGAGATGGGTATAAGTCAGCTATCATCTGTGCAGAGCATGCAGATGTCTTCATCCTGAACTTGGCTATCAAGAGTGATATGGATATATGCATCTACCAGAAGTTTGGAACCAAGAACCGCACCAGATACGCAGATGTTAAGAAGATTAGAAGAAGTCTGGGGCACGATTTCTGTAACAGCCTGATTGGCATGCATGCCTACACTGGGTGTGACACTGAAAGCTGCTTTGCTGGTAAAGGCAAGGTAGTCGCACTGAAGCTAGTCAAGAAGAATCAATCAAACGATGTATTCAGACAACTTGGCCGAAGTTGGAAACTGGATACGGGCCTCTTCGAGAAGCTGTTGCAGTTTACTAGCACAATGTACAAAGACAAGATGAGCCAGTCTGCTTAACACAGTGAACGAGCTGCGCTACCAACTCTTCAGTGCAAAAAGAGGGGAAGCTGAGTCGAGTCAACTGCCACCTTGCAGAGACTGCCTCTTCCTGCATGCATAGAGAGCCAATTACCAGGCAGTCATCTAGAAACGCCATCTAGATGCCACATGGGTGGACAGAAGAGGATGGCAAGCTGAACATCCTCTGGATGAGATCAGCACCAGCCCTTCAGGTGGTATTGGAGCTACTGGCTTGCAAGTATCGACGGTCCTGCAAGCGGACTGACTGCACATGTCTAGCAAATGCGCTCATATGCACAAAACAACATATTTAAACTCCAGACCTGCTCCAACCAAGCTGTGGAGCAGCAGGATCCAGATTCTGAGCCAGACTCTGAGGAGGGGTAATAAAGAGACACTCAAGACATTCATCCCGTTAAATGCTAAAGAAGAAAACAAGTTTTTGTTAAGTGGTTGTAGTGCGTATGCAGTCATATCACGTACTGTCAGTGATTTCCATTTTGTTATATAAATCTGATGTCAGTGTATTAGCTTGAAGTTTCCAGCAAATACAAAAGCTAGCGAATGGACATTGTTATGGTGTTTTCATACTTGTGTGTCAACGGAAAGAGTACGTGCACTCCAGTGATACACGCCCATTAGTGGTTGATGTTGGCTACCGAGGTTTGTTGGCATAAAACGACCATTTACTTTCACTAAGCTGCCAGTTTGTAAGGTCTATCATGTCAAAATATGTTTTACAAATATATAGGAATGTATAAAAAAAAATTTGCCACCTCGGTGGTACCAAAAAGTGGTACCATGGACTACTACTGGTAATATGCATGTGCGATAGAGCATTGCTGTATTCTCAAAAGAATGTGGCTTCCACACAACTGGAGCCTTTGAGAATATTTAGGAGCTAGATGTAGACGAGGAAACTTAGTGAATTCAGTGATTAGCAACTTCTAATTCACAAACAAAACTGTATACACAAGCAAATCACATGTACTGCTAAACTACTGAGCGACAATTCTTCCACATACTTAAGAAGATTTCCTCAAAGCAGTGCACTGCGTCCACCGCCCGTTTTCACGAGAATATGCTAACCTTTCATCCAGACAATGCGCGGCAGTCAACACCCATCTGTCGTTAATGAGACTCCCACCGCAGAGCCACTTGACAGTTCCTTTTCTATAGTCCGTCCATCCCAAAAGCGCCTGAGGAAATCAACCGCTCTCGTGAGTGAATAGCAGATCATATAACTCATTGCCGCATCTGTCACCTATAGCACGCACCTCTCATTCATCTTATCAACTCCTCCAACCCTACCCCCATCCATGTCTCCTATTTAATACTAAAATGCCCCCGAGTCCCCATCCCTTAATTTCCATCACTTAGCTTGTTCTTTCTCGATGCTTTCTTACTTTATGGACATCTTACTCAATCACAAGTAAATTATGATCCATCTCTACGTCAAACCTACCTTCTTCATCCACCCACATTTTGCTCACGTGTGCTCTAGCTTTTCACGCACCAGCACAAAGGTAATCCAGGGTTGAATATGCATTCCTTGCTGACCATCTTACAGCCCCTTCAGCTAATGTCAGTTCATAATTATGAAAACTTATTCCACAACTCACTATTGCCGTTAGTTGAAGCAACTAATGGCAACAGTGAGTCTTGGATAGCATTATATCCATTCATATCTCTCATAACCATCACCGGTACTCTACAGTGTTCTACTACTCTTAGCACGCATGCCTACTTGCTTCTGTTCTCCTTTACTGTCTTTTTCCCTTGCGCAGTCATGTAGCATACCATAATTACTACTCTCTCTTTTTCCACCTCATGCTCTCACTCACTCTTGTATTCTATCTTCACAGCCAGCACATCACTTCTGTTAGCACTCTTGCCTACAGCGAAAAGACTAAAATTGTTACTTCTAGACTAGTATTTTTTCGCACTATGACAGCCCCACCCTTAACATCTAACTGTTGGCAGATTTCTTCTCTTACACACCAGGTCATGCTGTTTATTGTACGCTCTAGCATCCGCACGTAGCTGAGTCCATGTGACTCCCACCACACCATTAATTTTCATGCTCTTTCATTGCTGTAGAACAAGGGAGTCCCGATTCACTCTCCTGGTCCCGAACATTGAGAGTCCATGCAGTGTTTTCAAGGGCAGTCCCGTCTCCGCGTACACCACAGATTACTCGTTGCGTCATAAAGCGGGATGTAGACGCTGCCCTATGCTGTAGTGCGAGCCGTAATCCCAGCTCCATGTCACAACCTCTAGGCATAAACCTATAGTTTTTTACATTTCAGCAAGATATTACTTCAGTATTTTAAAATACTACTGCATTCACACGATAATGCCTGTTTAATTAGTGCATTATAGAGTTCTTAGGAAGAAAATCAAATACTAGAGTGCAAGCTCTGTCAAAATTATAGCAAAGAACTTGTGAAGATCTCCTTTATTGACCGTACTTTCGTCAATATAATTGCTGACTTAAGAGAAGATAGATATCAGAGGTGTTGAGCAACGAAACTCTTAATGTCGTTCTTTGGCATGGAGGAGATTAATTGCTCTTTGTAGGCAGTTCAGCAACACTCAAAATAACAGTTTTGATTTGGAGTCATGAAAATCCCAGGATATCATATATGTACAATGGTTTTTCCTTGGCGGAAAGCTGTTTCGTCGATAATTGAAATAAAGGTGGAAGAATAATTCATGCGAAGAAATTATCTGTGGGGAAAAAATTAAAAAGCGTGAGAGTGCCAAGGAAGCATCAGATAGCTTTAGTGCTTCGACCTCAACTTCGGCAAAGAAAAAAGTGCATTCAAGTATAAGACAGTCTTCTATAAAAGAGTTTTAATAAGAAGTAGGTAACAACGGCTACGGAGACCTGAAGCCGAGATTTCCAACAAGGCAGAAGTCTGACTGACGCAATGACTGTCTGCAGGAACGGCTATATGTCTCTAATTGGTTGGAGGGAATGGCTTAGGTCATGTGATTAGTGGGAAGGGAGCAGCCATCGCAGAACAAAGAAATTCCAGGCCAGTACAGCGAAATGTAACTGCGCTCCCTCCTACTATCGAACCTCCTTGTCCAATACTTTGCTATCGTCTGCAACCTGGCCTGATTTTCGTTCTCTGTTTTCTTAAAGCGTAATAAAAAATGGACAGATAAAAAAGACAGATAAATACACATTGGCCTATATTATAGACTAGCGTACCTCCCTTTTCAAAACTGACAGCGAGGACGTTGAGAAGACCCGTCTTCATTTGACTTACTTTTGTTACTAATACCGGATGCTTCTTGAGGACACGCTACACAGGCCGGCTAAACTTTTTTATCATAGGAGATGAGTTCTCTCTCTTTTAATTCAACAAAACAGCATAATCGTCCCTCACTTCAAAGGATACACGAAAAAAAAAAAAATACGCTAGCAAGCAGAAAAGCTTAACTGAATTCAATTCCCCGCCGCATATCATAGCTTCCGGAGGACAAGCCTTCAGTGAATGTAAGTTTTTTTTTCTGTTGAAGCAAAAACTACTCCATTAGAGAAACACAGCAAGCTGGAAAAAAATTGTCTAGTGCCCCTGAAAAATCGTCGTATCTTGTGTGCTTCATTGATCATCTACTAATTTTATGAAAGTGAACTGGGTTCCAACATCTATTTTGATGTGTAGCGAAAGTTATAAAATCAGACTGCATTGCAGCGCTGGCAGAAGTTGTAAATATCTTTATTTTTTTAAGTTTAAAAAGTTATTTAAGCAAGACTTGCATTCTGATGAAGGGATAAAGATCCCACGTTTATCACCTTTTGCAACCTAATCATCAATCTCCATGAAAACGCCGCTTAATCACAAAATCTGCAAGCTAGCCTATTTTTCGCCTATCAATTTCATTAAGAGCGTGACACACAATATACAAACACATAAATGTATAAACATATAAATATCGAAATATATAAATACACGAAGGTGTTTCTTATATTGTTCGAGATCAATGTTATTATCAATGAGTTGGAAAAATGTACGAATTCCTTATTTTTCAGCTTCTTTTAACAATATTGTTGTGAGTCAAACAGCACTTTCGTTCAGAAGGTTTCTTCATGAAATCATCCAGTTGGGCAAAATCGTTTCAATATCTAATGTAATGTTATTTTTTTACAATATGTCACTCACCCTCTTATTGAAATGAAATTTAGTCTTCACTCACTTACCAAAAGCTTCTTCACTCTCACCCAGTTCCGTACACAATTAAGGACATCCAGTCAAATACTTGTTGCTTCATATCACGCACATTTTAATATTGGTTCCTGCCGAACCTTTCCCTTGAGCTGGAGAGATTCACCGTTGGTTTATTTCAACTATCTCACATTATGATAGTAGAATGCCACGTTAACAAACTAGAGCTTTACTTTTTTGCAACGCAATTTTTTTCCAATTAAAACCCATTAGAGCACTGTTCATTTCGTTTTCTCCAGTTATCATTTTTAAAAATTGTTACCATAATTGAGCTGCATGAGAAATGACGTATTGAATTAAAAGTGTTATCATGTTATTAGCTTCCAAAATTTGTGCACTACTTCGCTTTATACGCTAAATAAACTGGACAAACGCAACTCTGTGAAAATCATCGCCGGAAATCATTAGCGACCCATTAGTATTTTAGGTGATTATCGTCACCAGGCTGATCAAAAAGATCTTCGGCGGCAAGGCGCCTCTTACATCGCAAGAGCAGCCCCATTCAATGCCATAGTTAGCACATCTCCTAAAAATGATTCATACTAGAGGGGTAATTTTTACGTTGCCTCCAGTATTAAGTTACAAGTTCTGCTGTTATTCGTTGGGGCGCATGCACTGCTTGAATGACAAATGGGTTCCTGTAGGCAGTTTCACGTTTTCCTTTTGAAAACGATCACAATGTCTCATAACTTACTGATTCAGACTTCTCTTAGCTACCTATTAACACTAATTATTACTTGATATCGAACTAGGTATATAAGTTGATATACAGAACTTATGAGCTCCACAGATGCATTTCACCTGACCCGAAATGCTGTGCATCCGTGCTGTGGGCTTACCTCGCTGCTGGGCATCGTCTCCTCATCTCAGATACGCCTACGGCGAGCCAAACGGACGGAGCTCAACTCTACAACCCTGCTGCCTCTCCTTTCCGCTCTTCCTCCTGTTTTTTTTTTATCCTTCTCGCTTTCATCTTTTTTCTTACTTATGAGGGCCGGATTGGCCCACCAGATAGACTATTCCTATTTTCCACAAAGTGCGGCCGGGGACAGCCTTCTGGCACTTCTGCTGAGGGCAGCCAACTTCCCCCCATGCTTCCCCTATTGCTCCATCTTCCCTTTCGTCAGTGACGCCCTCAGCCTCTATCGGGAGGTTTCTCCAGCTCACCTAGAACGGCATTCGACACTTCCACGCCAAGATGGGAACTCACAGGCGAGCGGACTTCGATCGCATGTGTGCAGGAGACAAAGTTATCCACCTGCTGTAAATTACGCAATTTCACCAATTTCTGTACTGTCAGACAGTATAGGCCTGGCTTCGGTGGAGGTGGGGGCCTAATCATCTCCTTTCACCACTCCCTCTCCAACACCTTTCTGGACACCAGCGACCTGATCCCTGACAACGATGTATTGAAGATTGAGGGAGTAAAGGTTGCTCCCGCTGACAGTTTCCTATACACCTACAGCTTTTACCTCCCTCCGTCGTCCTCCTCCTGGCGCGCCGTATACTCATAAAATTTTCCTCGTCTTTTAAACTCCCTTCAGACCTCCGACGTGCTCGCCTGAAAGGTTTTCTACCATTCTTCTTGTCTCCATCTGACAATCAAGTTCCACAAGTAGAGGCGAGGCGCTTCGTGAGGCTATTTGCTCTAGCGAGCTAGTTATTCTCAAAGATGAGTCTCCCACCCTCCTCGCTATTCACGGGTCTCCCTCTTCACCCGACTAATCCCTTGCGCGTATTCACCGGTTACTCGATTTTGAGAATGGCACACCTATATTTCCCAGCCTTCCGACAGCCTCCTTATCATTATCTCTCTTAACTTTGTCCTTGTGACCCTGTTTTTTACCATTTACCGAAAGGAGGACAGGAACACGTTCCGAGCAGTGTCAAAGGCGGCCGTTTGAACACCTTCCCCCACCAACTTCAGCGCGTCATCAGGAAAGCCATCTATGGGCGGGCAAGCATCATAATCACTGCTAACAAAGTGAATGACTTCGTTCCCAATCTTCCCAGCGATGCCCGAGCTTTGGCCCAACATCAGGACCAGGTAAGGGTCACCAACTCTGCAGACTCTTCGACTGATCTCTCAAGTCGAAAGACCAATAGGGTCACTTCCGTGGCAACCAGGAGAGCTTTGGGGAGACTGTGTAGCGCTGGGACCACAGCACCCACGCTTCCCGTTTCTGGTCCCTCCTCAAATCCCTCTCTGGCAAACGGGCCGCACTACCGTCGTTCACGACCACTTTGCGTTCACGTAAGCTTTTCTGCGCGCGCCACCACTAAAATAAACGCTACCTAGGATAACCTAACCTAGCCTAACCTATCCTTACATAACCCAACCTCCTTACCTAACTTTTTAACCTAACCTTACCTAACTTCCTAGCCTAACCTAACCTTACCTAACCCAACTTAACCTTTCTAACCTTACCTAACCTTGCCTAACGTTACATAAGCTTAACTAACCTAACCTAACCTTACCTAACCTAACGTAACCTAACTTAATCAGCGATACAGCTAGCAGCGCGGCGCGCCAACTTGAACGTCGCTCACACGCACACGATCTGTGTACACAAACACGCACAGAAATTGATTGTGAACGACGGTAGCGCAAACGGGTCATCGAAGTAACCGATATGTTCGTCGACCATTTGGAGTCACTGGATTGGACGATTTCACCACAATTATACCCCCTTTTTACCTCCAGGTTCCTCTCGCAAACCCCCCCCCCCGAAATGCGAATACTGTGTCGTCGAATCCGCGGCGTCACCCCTAGACAGATCCTACAGCCCATTCGCAGTTGAAGATATACAGGGGCGCTGCTTCGGGGCGGCGCGAATTCCACTGCCGCCGGCCCTGAGGGCCTTACCATTTTCCACCTGCGTAATCTGGGACCCAGGGAACTGATTTGCTAAGTCAGATCTTCAATTTGTCTCTACGTGAGACCTGTGTCTCTTCCATCTGGTCGCCGGCCGTCGTCATCCTACAGCCCAAACCAGGCAAACCTATGGATGAGCGCTTGTAGTGAGCTGCTCTTGAAAGCAGTCACTCAGGGTGTGAGCGAACCGACAAGGTGAATGAAAGTTTGGCCAAATTATTAATTATATTAGTGACAATATACAGTCGTTGGTAAAGGCAAGGTACAGATAAACAATCGTCGTAGTACATACAATCTTCATGGCCGTGCTGTCATGTACCAAGTCTTCTGGCGGTGTGGAACTGAACGTTGCGCAGCTTCGTCGCTAAGGACGCCGTCACGAGGATGCCAGTGGCGCGGTGTGGAATGATAGC